>OX375865.1:22475108-22588622 GCA_947359475.1 Heligmosomoides polygyrus bakeri | reverse complement strand
GTCAATGGATACCTGCATAACTTTACAGAACGAAGTGTAATTTCGATCCTAATTGTTAGAAATTTTCGTCGACATTCAAAAATCGTAGACGCTGCGAAGCCGTCGAAAATTAGGTGGGCCTGATGCGCTTCGCGGACACTCGCTGGACGAGAGCTATCGCCAACTGGATTCCGTGGGATGTCAAGGGAACACCAGGATGCCGTTGGTCTTCATCGTGAAAGCCATAAACGAACGATATGACGCTTTTCGTGTCCCTCGAGTGAGGAGGATCCATGGGAGCACTCTTGCACGCGACAGGGATGAATGGAGACGCTGCTGGCTCCCGGTCGAGCAAATCAATGATCAACGGGGGTGATTGGCGATACAGGCAGTGTGAAAACAAGAGTATATGCTGTGCTGCACGCTTCACTGCCTTCAACTCACTTTTCAATCGAAAACACCAGTCGTCTTGTTCGGATATGTTGACAGAGTTTCGCGTCATGATTGGGAGCGTAACCTGGGCACGAACACGATGCCGTTCGACAGGCACGCGCCTCAACATTGCCGGTGTCTTGATATCTGAAAATACGGAATGTGAAAATAGAAAAATAGACAAAGAAAACGTTGATGAAATATCATAACTATCGAAAATAATTTGTTTGAAAATAATTTTTAATTTAATTTAAATTTAATTTTTTTGAAATAAATTCTGGGATTTTCACAACGCATGGCGTCTCAAAAATAGTGCCCCCTTGAGCGGTCGTTGCAACCTTTGGTACTGATACTTCATTAAATTTTGATTCCTGATCTAGTACTTTTTTCTTCCTCAACATTTGTTCCGCCTCTCGAGTCGTGACGCCACCTTTCCATTTCCAGCGCTAGATCAGAGTAAACAGCACCAGTTACTGGCAATAAAACCGCATAAGCGAAGAACGCTTCAGGGAACACTGACAACGGAAGGCAATGAACTTCCGTCAATGACTCTGAACGAGACCTATTTGATGTTGTAGGGCATGCGACGAGGAGCACAGAAGTGTTTTTTGTTTTTGCTACAGGCCACTGGGTGGATCGGGAATGACGAAAAACTGTCGCAAGCAACACCATGTGAATGCCGGGGTGCCGTCCACCAGCAGTTTCGAGTTGGCTGAGTGGCTAGGGTTAAGGACTCGTGAGCGCAATGTCGGGGTTCTGATCCAGACCTATTCAAATTGGTGCAGGGTTTGCATCTTCTGCCACTATCATGAAACTACATATGTAAGTTTTTTCTTCATTTTTACACTATTTTGAACCATTCTCGACTGTTTTATCATTCTCCCTCATACTTGTTAACCCCACATACCTGGTTTAGATTCATGTTATTGCCATTATTACTATCCATAGTTTGTTGTTGTCCCTGTTAAATATATAATATTTGACGGCAGTTTTACTGCCACATGAATCGGGTCTGTACTGACCCGTCTTCAACCAAGGACATCGCAAAAAACTAACTCGCCGTAATAGTACATCAATTGTGGACACATTGTAGACGACCGTAGGATGCATAACGAACGCAGACACTTTGGACGAAAATATGTGTGAAAATGAAGTCATTCGAAACTGTTGGTCGGTTTCTGCGCAATCTCACCTCACCATAGCATATACTATACTATTGCATGGATTGTGCAAGAGAGAATGGTCCACAATGGTGTGAAATTGAACAAAACTTATTTGACTGACTGATTTCATGATAGTGGCAGAAGATGCAAAACCACTGCAGCAATTAGCATAGCTCTGGATCCGAACCTCGACCTCGTGTTCACGAGCCCTCAACACTACCCACTCGGCCAACTCGGCACTGCTGGTCGATGGCATTCCGGCTATCACCTGGGGTTGCCTTGCGACAGTTTTTCGTCATTTTCGGACCACCCAGAGGCCCGTAGCAAAAACGAAAACCCACTCCTGTGCTTATCGTCTCATCCGCTACAACACCATACAGGTCTCGTTGAGAATCTTTGGGTGACGTTCAAGGGCTTCCCTTGTGAGTTGTTTTCCAGACACTTCGAGATTAAGGCCTATTTTGCGGTTTCTTTTTCATGCAGAACGTAGCCTAGCACACGCAAGCTTCGCGCATTTTTATACAATTACTTGCGGTGGCACGCAAATCAATGTTTTGTTTTACCTCTAATAAGTGTGGTACCTGCGAGCCGTCGAAAAAGCTTTAGAAGGCTTGGCTGACCTAGGTCGGAATCCGGACCAAGTACATTAAATGAGTTGCCAGGTGCATAGCCATATCCGCTTCCGACTAGGCTAATACGTCTCCTCCTGTGGTATACGCAACAATGAAGGATAAATGACAGCGATACTCAATCTCTTTTGGGATGCGCCACATATTCTACTTCTGCGGGATGTGGTGGAGGAGATCTGAATGCGTATAGGGACACACAAAGCCTTGCGGTGAATAGCAGATGAACAAGTCAGCGCTTTACCTTCCTAGTCAAGTATGGTATCAGTTCACCGACTCCGGACGGATGGAAGCCTTGTTTGGCCTGGTGGGCAACTCAAATCAAGAACCAATGTATCGGGTGTACGCGACAACCGGCACCTCTTCCGTTCCGTCCACATGCGCCCATGCAACATTTCCTTTAAAATGTTCATCACGCTGTGGAATCAGAAGCTAGGACGCGAGTAGAATAACTAATCGTATGATTACAATATGACTGAGTGCTCAAGATGAATGCAATTGAAGGCGAAAAGACAACAAGAATACGAAACAAGAAACAGCAAGAATACGCCAAATACTTTCTAGTAAGGTTTCCATAAATCCAGCTAACTTTTTGAGGGTGCATTGACGAGGACTGTTAGAGGAAAGCGTAATCTTTGAGTCAGGATCACGAATATGATCTGAGTCTCTGACCTAGAGGATTGTCAATATTTATTTTTTATTTTTTTAGGTGCTTAGGAAGTTCAATAACCTGGAGAAGCTATCCGTGCAAGCCTGTAAATAGCCTACTGCTGATTGAAGTCCCGGAATACGGTAAAGAATTTTTTTAGTTGACGGTTGCGTATTTGTCATTACTATTTTTAAAATGTAGACAAAAGTTTGCTAGTTTATTTATTTATTTATTTATTGTTACTGCACCTGAAATGCGCCTTTCAAAAACATAACAATGAACATTGACAGTTAGCACAATCTGGAATAACTTCAGAACAATTTAAAGCAGTTTCAACCTTAACAAAATAGAGATTAGGTGTTAGGGTAGCATTACGAGCTGCAACTAGATAATATACATTGGATCCGAAGGAATCATTTTCGGATATCCGATTCGGATAACCCGATCCGAATCATCCAAAGATCCGGTGTCTGCGAAATTGTCGTTATCTGAATCATCCAAAAATCCGGGGTCCGCAAAATCATCGTTATCCGAATCATCCAAAAATCCGGTGTTCCCGAAATCATCGTTATCCGAATCATCCAAAAATCCGAGGTCCGCAAAATCGCCGTTATCCGAATCATCCAATTATCCGAAGATTTTCGATCGGATCCATTGTATCGAATGAATCATTTTCGGATATCCGATTCGGATAACCCGATCCGAATCATCCAAAGATCCGGTGTCTGCGAAATTGTCGTTATCCGAATCATCCAAAAATCCGGGTTACGCAAAATCGTCGTTATCCGAATCATCCAAAAATTCGGGGTCCACAAAATCGCCCTTATCCGAATCATACAAAAATCCGGGGTCGGCAAAATCGCCCTTATCCGAATCATCCAATTATCCGAAGATTTTCGATCGGATCCAATGTATACTAGATAAGAGAGCTCTCTTATGCAGCTGCTCAGCATACGACCTAATAAGGATAGCGTCCTCAAAAGAAAAATACGAAAAAGTGATATAATTAGTATAATACTAGTTGTTCATTTTGTTCATTTTGTAATTTTTGTATGCTTATGCTAGACTGTGATTTACGCCTTAGAATAAATGAATAAAAAGCACCCAAATTGAACACTTCGAAGCCTTCCAAATCCAATCCGAGAAGGAAGGTTAGGAAGAGATTGGAGCTACATAGTGAAGCGTCTCAGCTCCGAGTACTGATTTCACCTCGACCTCCACCGAGAGTCAGCTACTGCAACGGCCGGCTGATGGCAGTGTGCTTCGGCGAGATAAGCATCTTACGCGAAAACGCATTAGGATATAACGTCGCTTTTTACCTAAGCCCCAGTTCCCGTCTGACCAGCAGCCACATTGAGAAGCAGAAAAAGCGGGCGATAAGTTAAAATAATGCTCCGTGCCCTTCACTCAGTCAAGGTTTCCTTTTCAACAGTAGCTTTTTCATATTACACACTAAAATTGAAGGGTTTCATATACTTGCATACCAACATCTACACGAGAACCGAATCTATATTCCATGGAAGGGCTTACTTTCTCAGGACTTTGCTCACACAGCTGTGTGTGATGCCGAGTTGTTTGGCGATATGGATCTTCTTCATTCCGTTCTCGAACAGCTGCACAATCTTCTGTCGATCGCACGTCAGCAGCGGCCGGCCCGATATGTACGGCCGACCGTAGCGATTGCGAGAAGGATACGGTACTGCAAATAAATACGGTAGGCTTTTGGAGGCAGTGAATGTGAGGAGGATCTCTGTGAGAGTGTAACAAATTCATATTTAAGAGAGATCGTGGGAGTGGCATGCTATAGATAATGCGTTGGCAGTCCTGGCTTCGCTTACCAATGCAGAGTGTCTTCAAAAAAGCATTGTTCGAATGGGCAAAAAACTGCTATTAAAGCTGTTAGCAAAACTGGCGCTATGGGGGTTGGCGGGACAAGCTCTCATGGACGTGGACTTCTTCGATGCACATATCACGAAAGGATTGTGTCTTAGATTCTTCCTTGCCGCCGTAGAATTCTGCTGGAATATCCTACTATATTACATATATCATGTTACCTCAAATTGGACACTTCTCTTGACAAACTTGATGACTCTGAAATCAAAATGAACGTCTTCTAAATTCAGCGAGCTCCTTATAGGTTAAACTACAAACTCCACGAGAGTTTTTGAAATTCTTTTAGTTCACCTGCCCGAACAAGTGAGCCATTTAATTTAACGCATTCTTTATGCTTCTTAAGCGTTCGTCTTGTCAAGAAAAGTGTCCAATTTGACGTCAAAAGTACTTGAAAATGCCACAATAAACGGCTAAGGAGACTGTCCGAGATGGGGCGTCTGTCTGTCGGACACTAATGGGAGGGGAGTGGTCGCGCAACATGCATCTGATTCGGAAGGCGTGCTTCACCAAGCAGTACAACGTGCATCCGGATTCAGAAGCCACGTTGCCGACGTCGCCCAACATGCATCCTGCTGAAACCATATTCAGATGAGGAGAAAGAATAATCGGTGTCACAACAGTACATACGCCTAACACGAATTTCACCAAAAATTCAAAGCTTAGACGAAAGCGTATGAAATTAGAAATTCTCTGTTATGCAAGCGGTCAAGATCGCGCCATACTCTCGGTTAAAACTTTGTTTTATAGTGAATTTTATAGACTCCATTTAACCGTATGTGGAACAATTGCTTGCAATAATTTGGTCGAGGCTGATCGTATCGCTACCCCAAGCTTTACTCAGAATTAAGAACAAAACACAACGCAATACAATCTATGGCAGAATAAATGCAATAAGATGTGCGACGACTGATCGATGGACCTCACGTTTGTTGAAGGAAAGGCAATAGCTATGCAGATGTTAGAAAAAATCGCAAAAAAAGTAAACCCGACAACAAAGAGTTATGATTACGTCATGCACTCGTTTAAAATGTCCACTTAAATGAATGTGAATGTTTATGTGTGCGTCGGATTTATCTAGACCCTCTCTAAACAGGCGCAGTTTCCCACTATTCTTTAGATCAATTTTCCAGTCCACCTAAGCCTATAACTGCAGTATGTAGCGAGAGCAGTTACCATGTAGATTCCTTTAACGCAGCGTGTGCTTTCTTATAAGCTTTGAGGGAACACACGCTGGTACCTCTCGATTTGGTCTTATTTTGGCATGAAAGGCGTTGATCGGTGTCTTATTGATAAAAGGATAAAGGATAAAGGATTGCGTTATTCAGTCCTCTTTGGGATGCGCCACGCATTCTACTTCTACGGGATGTCGGGGAGGCGTGTTGAATGCGTTTGGCCATACAATGAATGACTTACGGTGGCCAGCCGATGAACAAGTCAGCGCTCTATCCTTTCCAGGCAGTCTTGTACCAATTCACCGACCCCGGAGGGATAGAAGGCTTGGTTGGCTTGTGCGGAAAATCCGAACGAGGAACCTGGTATCAGGTGCAGGCGACAGCCGGCGCCTCCTCCGCCTGCGCTCCACGCGCCCATTTCTGAAACATTATCTTATTGATAATGTTTCTGAAATGAAGCAAGAGTATTATCAGTTTGTTTTTAAATTGAAGCATGCGTGCGACCCATGCATAATCAGTCACGTCTACAACTTGAGATTCTGAATGAGTGGCGCAATCTTGACATTTTGCAACCCGTACGGTTTATACTTTCATTTTCTTCATTCAAGCTTTAGTTCTTGCTGATAGCCTTGCCGCCTATAAAGTTGTTCCTCGATCAATGGTTGCTCATTTGAGTGTACCTATTCTGCCGCTTTTGCTCAGTTTACGGTCAAATTGGAGCTAGTTTCTCTTCCATACACAATCAGTCGAGTATAAAAATCAGTGTTGCTCGAAGCACGGCACGACCTTGACCAATAAGAAAGACTGTACGATTTCGCGTGCTTTCTTATAAGCTTTGAGCTTCTCCAATAGCGTTACTGGCAACATAACTCCTTCTTCAATCTTGTCAACGAGCAGTTATGTTGCCAGTAACTTCTTCTTCTTCAGCCTTCTTCCCTCTTCGTCCGACAAACGCTGAAGAGGAAGATGAAGAAGAAGGATGAAGAAGAAGAAGGGAGAAGAAGTTACTGGCAGCATAACTGCCCGTTGAAAATGAGTCTACATTTTTGGAGACACGCTGCAGTTTAGAAAACACCGAGCGCCAAAAGGCTGAGGAATTATTTTTTGCTATTCTCACCGAATTATGCAATAAAATAGCAAATGAAGAAATCCAGAATACCATTCATTATCTGTTGTGATTGAACACTGGGATCAGCGAATGGATTCCTTGGGCTCAAAGTTCGAGTCATAGTTTCCAGCGTCAGTAGATTGCCGAACGAGCTGCCCTTAAACAGTAACCATCGGTCCTATTTCATTATAGTACTATCGTTGTTTCATAGCATGTTAGCGCTTTTCTTACTTGGTTATGGTTATCAAATTCATCGTCATCCTTGTCTCATCATCGTTACCATAACGCCTCTTCCGTACCAAAGTCATTGCATTCCATATTTGCCAATAAGAGCTTGTTTTTGCTGCGGCGTTATGATTCAGTAAATTTTGCATCCGAGAAAAGAATCAATTCGAGAAATACTTATGCCCGTTAATAGTTAGGTTCTTCCTTCATTATGCTCCTTTTTTGTTAGTGCACTAACAAGCACAACAAATAAATAAATGACGAGTTTCTAGCTGTCTACACTTTGCTCACTTTGTTGCAGCGGTGCAACTCGGTAAAGGGTAAAGGACGGCGTTATTCAACCCCCTTTGTGATGCGCCACGCATTCTACTTCTACGGGATGTCGTGGAGGCAAGTTGAATGCGTATTTGGCCATACTTGCGGTGGCCAGCCGATGAACAAGTCAGCGCCTTATTCTTCCCAGACAAGTCTGGCACCAATTCACCGACAGCGGAGAAATGAAAGGCTTGGTTGACCTGGGCAGGAAATCCGAACCAGGAACCTGGTATCGGGTGCAGGCGACAGCCGGCGCCTCCTCCGATTGAGTTTAGTTACCCAAGTTTGAGGTTAAAAGATCGAAGATTGTTGAGACGGCTCATTGCTAAGCACGACTCACGGCAGAAATTGGCCAGCCTTCTTCATGGTTGCAGTCCATCCTTCACGTCACTGCGGTGAATGAAACAGATCTCAAGAATCCACGTCAAAATGATTTTTTCACAAACCACTTCATGGCTAGTCAACAGATGGCAGATCCATTAGATCAGGAAGTGCCACCCAATGCCGACTTCGTGGAGAGGTTCCTCATCACGAAGAGAAGTATGTCGCCTTCCTTCTACCCTTAATCGTCATGCACGTCTTATGGTGGTTAACGGCCTATCGCTACGTTTCAACTGTTCAGCACCAGATGGCAGATTCCTGCGATCATGGTTCTGGGATCGACTGTGGCCGGGATCGACTGTGGACTGGGGGCCACCCACAAAGTCATGCAGAGACTCAGCATAAGCTTCTTTGCCGACCTCGGATGGTTAGAGGAGTTGGCTTGGCCTGTGCGGGAATTCCGAAACAAAGAAAGCTACCAGGCGCATGTTGTAGGATTAATAGGATAAATCTGAATACAACACAACGTCGATGAATCTTACCTCCAACTGCGAGAGTTTACCATCTTGCTGATGTTTCCCGAAATCGTTCTCGAAGCCGACGCCAACTCTGGGAAAAAATAGCTGAAACGAGAATCATAGTTGAGCAAATCGCTCGGCTGGAACGGTACTTTGCCTTGTCCGGCAATAAACGTCATGGTGGGCATAAGTGCTCCTTGTGGTATTTCTTGTTATCAGTTTTCTTCCGTACATTAAAAAGGTGAGCCATAGATAGAATAGGGAAATTACGAACCGAAACTAATTATTTCACGAAATTATCAGTAAGTTAAAGGAACACTGCTTCAAATTCGTGCTATAGGTTCTGACGTCAAGCGTTTTTAAACCGCACAGTTGCTAATCCTTCGCCTTCCAGAGTGAAGAACTGTTGGAATCGGAAGAGTATTCCGCCCTGAATGCTTCTTAACGTCGAACAGCTCACGTGATAAATTCACGATGTGTTGGCACTTTGGGCCCAAAAACAGCTTTCGAATGGGGGCAGCTCGTAAAATAAGGAGGCCGTGTTCTAGTTCCTTTAAAAATGGCTTACTCCATGTTGTTTGGCTAGAAAAGAATTGTTTAATGGACATGAGCACTTCTGCTGCCTTCAACTCAATGCGCGAGAATGCGGGACCTGTGCGTAATTAGTATCAGATTCTCTTCAGTACACTTCGAAATTGCGGGAATACCTTAAATTTGTGAGCTTATCATCTAACACAGTTTTCAAACATCACATGGGGTTGCCATTTGAAATAATTGATGATTCCCATGGGCTCATTCATCAATGCGCGACCTTGTGCTGAATTTAGATGCTTTCTTTAGAGTAAAAAATGGCCAAAATCTTCGCTGTGGTAGGCACATTTATGGAGGAGAAAAATGGATGTGATTGAACGAGGAAAGAGGTACATCGAGTGACTAACTTGTTGAAACTGCGCCGCCGTTGGATGCATCATCGGATGACCGTTTCAGAATGGGCTACTGTAGGCACCGCCTCAGTCCTTCGCTGGCGTCACCGACGTCGAGATCGGTGAAAAAACGGTCGCGTGCGGTTTTTGCTCTGATCACGCCAGATACTATCCGGACGCGTCGCTCGGAATTAAAAGGAAGTACCGATAGCACGCGACGAGATTCGCCATCGTCGCCCATTGAAAAACCCGCGCCACCGACGTCGCCGGACTCAAAAAGCAGCGCTCCATCCGTTTCGACGAGCCGAGTTTGTTTACGGACTTCTTCAGCGAGATAGATCGACGCGCGCTACCGTACCTTGCATAGATCTGCAATGGTCTCTTTTCGAAATCGAAATCTAATTCGCCGAGAGATGAGACGCCACTGCGACGCACTGGTCAGATCAGAATTCTCCTGGAGCTGCCCTTATGACCAATAAAAGCAAGCGTTTCTTAGCGAAATTGTGGGGAATTTTTTTTTTAAATTTGGATAGCAGTGAATGGATCCGCCTGCAGCAACATTTGTAGTAATCTCCAGCTTCCCTCTTCATCTTGTCATGGTTAGTGTTTCTTTGTTATTACTTTTAAGTTCTATCCGTATTTGTTCGGAGCTTTCATCAGGATCATCATCCTCGGGCGTTCACAACTATCAGAATGGTAGCAGACCAGTAAGAGCATGTAATACTGATTTTATTATGTTCCAAACCTAGTGGCGGACTTCAGAAACAATGTTTCAACACATCTGTTTGAACCGGCTGATAGAGAGGCTATAGTTGTTAGAGGATGTTATGTTGCGATCAAAACGCTTGCACCAGGTTGGACTCAAACCCGCACCACCTGCTTTCCGGGAAGCGATGGTGCGGGTTTGAGCACGTAGTTGGTTTTGGTTGGTACTACTACTAGGTTTGGTACGACTACGCCTTATACCACCGGCGCTCTTGGACCGCACGCCACATCCGCGATGTCCTTGAGGCTGTAATGAGTGTAGGCATCTATTCGGGATCAACTCTCAAGTGTCTTCAGCACGTTGTAACAACAACAGCCGTTGTTTTGTCCCACTGGCTGAAGGATATAAAAGAACCTCTACGAATACTTTGGGGTTCGTCCTAGTCTGATCGCCGTCCGTGTAGTGTCGGCTCCGGCGCCTCCCCACCCTTGAGGAGTTCCTTCTCTCTCACCCCCCCCCCCCAACCCCGGCCTTACATCCGTAGCCCCTTGTTACCTTTCATATGCACCTTTATTGTTAACAAAATTGTTATGTTGCCTGTGTTTTGTTATGTAAGGCCCAAGAGGTCGCGTGACCTACGATGCGGAGCTACTCGTGAATAAACCCGAGGGGAGAGGTATATCACAAGGCCTCTCACCATCCATTCATGATATCGGCATGGGCCGGCTGCGGATGTTAGCATGGAATCGGCTACGCTGAGGGCCCTACTACCAACAATGTGCCGTTGTTGTTGTACGTTGTTTCAGCCTGGAGCGGCAGATAGAGAGGCTGTTTGTTGTTATAGGATATTTTCTTGCAATCAGAATATCCGAAACAGACTCCAGAAACGATGAATGTGTTAATCAGTGCAGCTCAAAACTGATCCCTTAAGAGGGAGTACCGCTCCTGAAATGGCTTGCTTAAATCTCCGAAAGGTAGGCTCGCTTTTTCTTTTCCCAAGGTATGCTCGCTTGTGTGCATCACGACACCCAAGATTTGACAGCGTCGTTGAGCTGAGTGGCGTATACGACAGCGGTGAACGTGTTCCCTTGCGAGATCAGCTCGTAGTGTAGCATTCCCTTCGAGTCCTGGAAGCAGCATAGAATAACCTTTTTGAGGTGCACGTTCGACTTTGCTTTCGGCTCTTTTCTTCGAGAAAGCAAAACGGCACGACGTGTCCGTTGGACTCCTGGAGAACCCTGATCTTACCTCCGGTAACCAGGTCTTCCAGAAACTCCTTGCGAGGCGAGTGGAAAAGGAGAGACTGACGGGTGGAGATGTGGGTGAGCTGCATGTTATCGGCCTATACATGAGAGATTCATCGAGTTAGTATTTTTCGGCAGTTACGGGCTTGAAGACGGCTGGCGACTGTGGATTGGGTGCATCTGAGTCTTGTCGCAAGACAGCGGGTGGTTGCCTTTGGATCCTCCTTGACGGCGTCAAAACGGCAGAGACTTCCACTGCTTCTGCGAGTCCCGACTGAGGTTTGTCTCTGAAGGGTGCTTCTCCCTTTTCAAGCTAAACGAACCAGCGATGATGGTAGTGATGTCCACCCTCAATACGCTGTTGATGTTGCACTGTTGCATGCTCCAGTGCCGCGGCGCCACCCGAAGAGAATGATTACTTGACTACGCTCTTGTGAAATTGACTTTGTACTAAAACCCAAACTAGGTCATACGCGCTTATATACCTTTTGCAGAGAAGCTTCAAGAATGTTCTACGACTACCATATGGTAGATCATGGACGTCAATCGCAACTCGGAAGTTCTGGACCCTTGAATCAAAACTTATCAGGACTTCCCGACCAACCTAAAATTTAGCATGACGGAGGCGAGCAACATTATATCAACCATTCATCGTAAACCTGATTTCCACTGCAAGGTACAGTGATGCCACCACGGAGGATCGCCTCCGATGCGAAATCCACCTCCACAGTGAGGAAGCTATGCTATGTTGTGGAGGGTATCCACACGGCACTTACTTTGATATTTTGATACTTTGATGGTCCTTTTGTCAGCTGAAGGTCTTCTCAGCGGGAACCACAACTCTTCCAGCCCTCTCGATTTCTGGCTGCTTGCATTCAGTGAGGCAGACTCCGTTCTCTGAAAGATCTTGAGAATGCGTCTGCCCATCGCGTTGGCGGTCGTCCCAGTGGTATGTTTGGTCTTTCGGGAGCCATTCTGTGACACGAAGTCTCCATCTATCGTCTTATTCGAAGCAGGTGTCCGGCCCAGCGAGCGAGATTTGGACTTCTTCATGTACTGCAGCGGGTCTGCTAATTGCGACTTCTCCCGTAGCTCCGAGCTTTGTAGGCCTTCTTGCCATTGCTGACAAAGGCTTGTCGTCAGAAGACATCTCTCCAATGCACGATGCGTAGTTTGCATTTCTCTGGCGATTGTCTTGTTGTCGGGCCAGCTTTCCGTCACAGGCAGTACAGAGGAGTTGAATATCGAGGCCCCGAAGCCGGCATCCTTGACCTGATCGGTGACTTCGCGAATCGAAGTGAAGGCTGCCCATGCTGCGCGTCCACACGGTATGCTTTATTAAATATAAGTTCATAAAGTTGCTTATGACGGTTATATACAATCGAATGTACTCGGATTGCAAAACCAATACATAGCGTTAACAGAGCAAAAGATGTAAATCGAGAAGATTACGACAGTATCTAACTAGCGTAAGGTTTCGAGCTCCCATGGAACTTCAAGTTGAGACCAGGATCGTTAGAAAGAGCTCTGAATGCTGATTACGAATATGGGTTTCGAAATTGCAAAATGAAACTCCTGAGCGAGTTATGGCCTGCAGAAATTGGGAGCCTCACCACAGGCTGGCTGTGCGACACACCTGGAGCGATAGTGGTGAGTCATCGGGGCTCCGCAAGAAGGGCCCTCCAGTTGCGGCGGTGACGTAGTAGTGCTCATGCTCGTGGGGTGTGACGTCGTTGGTTCGGTTCCCCTTGCTGCCGGTCTTTTCGCAAAACATAATTTATCTTTGAAATGTTCTTTTGTTCTGAATTATGACACGTGTCTGATAAAATAGCCGGAAAAACTACCATACACGCGTGCAAAAACGCTTGAAGGCGAAAAACTGCTATTGTGAAATTTTTATTCACTATTTTTATTCACAAATAGAGTCGAAAACATATACTGAACCCGTAGAGGTGTTTCTAGCAACCTTGGCATTCATGGAACAAAGCAAAAAAATGTGTGAAGCAGACGTGTTGCTGACACACTGCACATCTTATATATGCAGCCCCTCAACAACCAGCAACAAAACAATCAATTGTAGCAAGATCAAACAAATATTCAACAGGAGTGACAAATACACTTGAATGATCATCAATGTAGCCTGCCTCATGCTATCAGTATTTCAAAAAGTTTGAAAACCTAGGGGCACAAAACATACGGTAAATCTGCGATAGAACCTTCAGTAGGTTGTCTCTCTGGGTGATATTGAACTCCACGCTATTTATCATGGCAAACGAACTGACCCTTTTCATAGCGCCGAAGAAAAAACATCTAGAGCTTGAATCAGCGAGGTAGTCCCGGCAGGAATATTGCGCACAGCGATTTGGCAGCCTTAAAAGATGCCCACAACAGTAAGTCGCTAAGATTATTTCACTAATGTGTGGAGAGGTGGATGTGAATGTACGTAGCTTCGGGGACAGCTTTCTTAATGGTTTCTTCATCACAAAAAGATGTGCATGAGTCCACGATGAAGTAGACTTCTTGATTACTCCTTGAGTTAAATACGCAAGTCATGATCCAAGCAACCATGTGGTTTTTGGTCATTATATGTGAAGAGGCCGCTCAGAACACAAGGTTTAAGTGACCTCGCTGCGGAAATGCCCATCTTTTTCTTGAAGGACCACATATTTTAATACTCGGTTTAATTACCTAAGTTTGATACATTTGATCCGCTGCACCGGCGCTGAGCGGTTGGTTACGCCTAGCGATCCTCGACCGTGGCAAGTCCCTTCGTTGCGATAAACCTACAGCTTACAACAACTTCTGTTCGCTGCTGTACGTGGTGCTGTTTCGAACAGCACCACGTACTCACTTTCGACCATCAAAGGTGAATTTTTCACACGCCGCTCTTGAGTTTCGCGTACGGACTCTTCGATTAATTTTTGAACTACATAACGATCGAGAAATCGAGATGATCGATGCGGTGTCGAGCGCTTCCAACGAATCGGGCACGCTCTCGGCGGAACTCCAGGATCAGCTAAAGGAGCTCTCAAAGTCTGCGCGTGTACCTGCGATGGTAAGGAAAGTCCTTGATGGCATGACACGCGAGATAAGTGCTCTGCGTGGTGAGAATGAGCGGCTGAAACAGGAACTTTCTGCGGTTTCAATAAATGCGACCAGAAAGCTCTTGAACCCTCATCTCCTAATAGTACTATAGCCGATGTTCCGACTAAAGGCCTTCGCACACTTTCGCCGCCACGCGGCAGCCCTATCTTTAACCATGGGGCAGAGACGCAGAATCGCCGCGCGAGGCAAATCGATATCTATGGCAATCGTGGTGCCGCGCCGCGTGGCGGCGAAAGTGTGCGAAGGCCTTAAATCTCCATTGCCGCCGGAGCTGAAGTCGTCAAATACTAGGGAGCGAGTTGCGTTCGATTATCAAAGTGCTTGTAACATCTTTGATTTTCTAGGCGTGGAATGTAATCCGGTTGCTGTGTATCGTTTAGACCCAACCAGGGACGTGGCCGATTGCTTAAAGCGGTGTTACCGGCCCGTGTGTTCCAGCGCTTTGCCGTATTACGGGCTCCTCGCTTGCGTTTTTCTTCGGAAGCCGCTCACGCCAGAACAACGAAAGCGGAGGCGGGAAGAACGTATGGCTGGATCTGGAAGCGGTACCGGGGCACTGCCGCCGGGCACTGTCCTGGGTGAGTCATGCACTTAATCTGCATCCACTTACACGGCTTCTTCTGTACCTGGGTCTCAGGGAAACTGATGATCACTCCTCGGACCTTCTATGATGTCTTGAAAGTTCTATATTCCAACGTTAGATCAGTTGCAAGAGACTCAAGCTATGTCAACTTAGTCTTAGCGAACAATTATGATGTGTATGCCTTTTCCGAAACCTGGCTTAAGCCAAGCCATGGCACTCCATCTGTATTGGGTAGCTTAACCCTAAATTATGATATATACCGATGTGATCGACCTAACAAAAAAGGCGGAGGTGTAATGTTGATTATTAGTCACAGGTTCTCCTTTTCTTTTATTTATAAGGAATCTGTAGAGGATGCATATGAGGTACTTTGCGGCGACATTTCTTGCGTTAATTCAAGTTTTCGAATGATAATTATTTATAGAACACCTTCCTGCTCTGTAATTAAAACGGAGCAATTCTTTAAGGTTTTGAGCAATTTAGCAGCAAATGAGAAGCATGTTGTCATTGTAGGTGATTTCAATATACCTGATTTCCATCCCTACAATTAGCCTAATACGTCTGGTGCGGCTGCCTTACATGATTTTGTTTGCTCTCATGACTTCACCCAATACGTAACGCAACCCACCAGAGGTGTAAATATATTGGACTTGGTGTTCCCCAGCTCCAAAAATCTTATTGAAAGTGTGAATGTTTGCTCATCGTTAGGCATGAGCGATCATAATAGCATTACATTTGACATAAGATGCGAGGCTGTCGCTCCAACACCAGTTTATCGCAGATTATATTCCCAGTGTAGCTATGATGAAGTGTGCACAGTTTTAGCTCAATTGAGATGGAGGGAGCTTCTTGAGTCCAGAAATAGTGTAAACGAAAAGTACGTGCTTTTTCTGTTCATACATCAAACATGCATAGAAACATACATCCCTCTCAAAATGGTTTCGTCATTAAAGTCCACCATTCTTCCCAAACATTTGCAAAATATGTTATCTAATCGTGAATGCTTGCCTGTTGAGGCAAGGAGTACTGGGAACTGGAACTTATACAAAAAGTACAATGAAAAATTTTCGGCCCATCTCAAAAAATACAATAACTATTTAGAGAAAAAAGCTATTGAGTCTAATAACATTCGTAGGTTTCACACGTTCATTAAAAGCAGAATTCGGGAGACGAGCTTGGTCAGTTCTCTTGTTGAAGGAGGTATCATAGCAACCTCTGCTGTGGAGAAAGCTGACGTTTTAGCAAATCAATTTGAGAAAATCTTCCAAAGAGATGACGGCAGAATTCAGCATTTTGATCCAGATCCTATCGAGTCGATGAAGCATATCCCGTGGCGCCAAGGCATTTGATAGAGTGTCTCACCAAAAGTTGGTTTTCAAACTAGAGAGATGTAAGTTCCACCCCATTGTAATTAAATGGATCGCTAGATCTTTAGCAGAGTTCACAACTGATGACGTACACCCGTTTATAGTATACGTATAAGGATGGGTTGATGTATCGGGATTTGTTTGCAAAACAACAGTTTTTTGTGGAGAGAGAGGAAGCTGCCATTTGTCTGTCCAACTCGCCAACAAATCTATTGCGCCCTGCAGCAAAGAAACGTCCTCGGGGCCTGTTACAGTTCTAAAGATCTTGACGTCATCAGCATACATTTTCATATTGACATCACATTGCTGCACAATATTTGGAGGCTCTGCAGTGTAGATATTGAAAAGCATAGGAGAGAGTACCCCTCCCTGTGGAACACCACTTTCTACCCACCTTACGCTTGAAAAAGAATTATCAACCTTAACCTGAGATGTCCTCCCAGTGAGATACTGAGCGACGAACATTGCGCGACATGACGCGCTTTGGTGGTGGTTATCGGTTAAGATGACATAACTGTTTTGTTCTCTCACAACACGGGCTACTTTTGACTCTCCATGCACATTTTGACGTTGCTGCTTGGTTGTCCAGGTGAGCCAAGACTGTTACACTCAAGAAGTTCGTTGACTGCATGAGGAGTGGTGAAACGCCAAAAAGCATGTTTAAATACCTAAAACCGTTGTGGACTTTTATATAAATTATCAAAGTAGAAGTACATTTAGGTTAGCTGCAGTCAAGTTAGAGATCCTGATTATGGTAGCAATGCATGGTGGACGACCCTCCTCTTCGGGGAGGAGGCAGCGATTCTCATTTTGGCGCGTGCGGTCGTGCGCGCTTACCTCGTCTGGGCGTTTGCCTAGCACGGTGGAGGAGCAGAGATTCACCGACTTCTCGCCAACATCGTCCTTTCAAATTGATCAGCTGTTTCTGGGATCCGGCCTCTACTTCTAGCTGACTATTCGACTGCTATTGGTAGGCATTCGACATATTAGGTTGTAACGAATTAAATGTCACTGGCTCGCGCCATTTTTTGGCGCGTCTTTACGCGTTTGATCAAGAACAAGCCGTAACATGTGGCAAATCATTTAGAAGCGCAAACTTTGCTCTACCGGAAAGTACCAAACTTTTTATGTAAAAGTGGGAAAACTTTAGAGTTTTATTGACTTTTTTGCAGATGGACAAAAGGGTAATCCGAGGCATTTACTTGTATAAATTCAAGCTGGGCACTACAGCTAAGGAGGCGGATGAGAAGATCAACGCCGCATTCGGTCAAGGATGTTCCACAATTCGGACGGCGTACCGTTGGTATCAGAGGTTCCGGAATGGAGATGAGAGCTTGGAAGGACATGAAGGTCGTGGAAGGCATAGTGATGTTGATGAGGACAAGCTGAGAGATGTGGTAGAGGAGGATCCACATAAATGTACTAGGGAGATAGCGAAGGTTCTTGGCGTCAGTAACAACACAGCTGCCCGGTATCTGAAGGAAATTGGAAAGACCAAAAAGCTGGAAAGATGGGTGGATGGGGATGGTTCTGCACGACAATGCTCGCCCCCATGTAGCACGAATGACGTTGCAGAAATTGAGTGAGCTGAGCATTGAAACTCTACCACATCCTCCGTTTTCTCCCAATCTCTCCCCAACAGAATACCATTTCTTCAAGCATCTTGGCGACTTCTTGGTGGAGAAAATATTCAAATACCAACAGGATGCCGAAAGTGCCTTCGAAGATGTCGTCAATTCCAGAACTTCTGATTTTTATGCTACTGGGACAAAAAAGCTCGTGTCGCGTTGGCAAAGATGTGTAGAATCAGAAGGTTTTTCTTTTTCTTCTTCTTCTTCTTCTTCTTCTTCTTCTTCTTCTTCTTCTTCTTCTTCTTCTTCAGCGTCTGTCCCGTTTCGTAGCGGGGTCCGCTATTCTGGTGTCATGACGCCACCTTTCCCGATCCAGCGCTAGATCGGGGTAGACACCAGCTACTTTCAAGTCCGTATGTAACGTATCAGCCCAGCGCTGCTTCGGGCGCCCTCTAGGCCGCTTTCCTATTACCTCGAAGTTAAGGCCTATCTTGCGGACGCTGTCTTCTTCTCCACGCAGAACGTGGCCGTACCATCGTAAGCGAGCTTCGGGCATTTTGTCAGTTATCGGCGCGACACCGAACTTCTGCCGAATGACATCGTTTCGGATGCGGTCCATGCGCGTGACTCCTGCCGTCCAGCGCAGCATCTTCGTCTCCATGACGCTGAGGCGCGTTTCAACTTCCTTGGTCGCTGGCCAACACTCAGCGCCGTACATTGCTACCGGCCGGACGACTGCTCTGTAGATCTTCGACTTAAAGCTCTCTGGTATCCTCTTGTCGCAGAGCACGCCAGTCAACGAGCGCCACTTGGACCAAGCTGCACTCACGCGTGAATTCACTTCGACCATCAGTTTGCCGTCAGACGCGAGTGCTGATCCCAGGTACTTAAATACCGCAGTGCGTGGAAGCTCGATGCCGTTAACCTTGATGGAGCTGGACTCGGTAACGTCCGTCGTTAAATACTCGTTCTTCTTCATGTTCAATCTGAGTCCAAACCGCTCCAAGCGATCACACCAAGCTTGCAACTCTCGCTCGTGTTCTCCTTAATCTTCGCTAGCGAGCATCACGTCATCGGCATAAAGCAACGTCCAGGGGACGGGCTTCTGAAGATCTCGTGTGATGGCATCCATGACGACAACAAAGAGGAGTGGGGAAAGCGCAGAACCCTGGTGTACCCCGACAGAGATGGGGAACTCCATCGAGGTTCCAGCTACAGCTTGAACTCGACTCTTTGGACAGGAGTAGAGAATTCGCACCCACTCTGTGAGCTCTTCGGGAACTCCATGATGTCGCAAGGCGTACCATATCACTTCACGCGGTACGCGGTCAAAGGCCTTCTTCAAGTCGAGGAAGGCGATATGCACTGGCTTCTGTTTCTCGCGGTGCTTCTCTATCAGGAGGCGGGCATCGTGAATGGCATAAACAGTGCCACAGCCAGCCACGAAGCCGCGCTGATTGCTGGAAAGCTGGACGATGTCACGAATTCGTCCGTCGACAATTCGCTCAAAATCTTCATGCTGTGCGAAAGCAAGCGAATCGGACGGTAATTGGAGCAGTCTGCAGGACTGCCCTTCTTCTTCCAAATGGGGATCGTCGTACTTTGGCGCGAACACTCAGGCACTTTCTTCTCCGCCACAACCTGATTAAAGAACTTCGCCAACTATTCAGCAGGGTACCAGTACTTGGACTTCCAGAAATCAGCTGCCACGTCATCGGGCCCAGTCGCTTTGCCTGGCCTCATCTTCTTCAAAGCCGCTTCAATCTCCTCCACGGTGAACTTCTGAACGGGGCCGTGGGTTGGAGCCTTTGAGGGGATGGCTGGATGAGGAAATTCTACTGTAGAGATTTCCTCAAAGTAATCGCGCCATCGCTTCAATGCCTTCTTGCGGTCCATAAGAAGATGGCCGTTCTCATCATTGATGCCGAAGTACTTCTCGATGTCCTCGGTCTGGCGATGGCGATTCTTTGCAAGTCGGTACAGATACCGCTCACCATCGCGAGACTCGAGCTTCTCGTTGACTTCTCCATAATGAGTGACTTTCGCAACAGCCACGGCCTTCTTTGCAGCTTTCTTCGCTTCTTGGTACTTCCGCCAGTTATCGGCTGTCTTTACGCCGAGAAACACGTGATAGAGCGACTTCTTCTCTCGCACTTTTGCTTTCACGTCGTTTGTCCACAGCCATGTCTGCTTGTCGACCTTCCGTCGCGCAGGCTTCGTAATGACGAGTTCTGACTGTGCAGCTTGACGAATCGCGTCGGTCGCCTTCTTCCAAGTTTAGTCGACAGTCGTGACTGTCGGTAACCGCACGCGAGAAATCACAGCTGCTTCCTTCTCTCTGATTCGCCACCACTTAATTCTAGCTGCACCGCATCGCTCAACCTGCTTCAGCCTCGGAGGGGCGATCTTCAAAGTGCAGATCAGCGGTCGATGCTGTGGGGCGACCGTCTCATACGGCACGATCTTCGCGTCTGTGACAAGACTCCGGTCGCGATCTCTCACAAGGACAAAGTCTATCTTTGTCTTGGTGTTCCCACTGTAGTATGAGATAAGGTGCGAGTCGCGTTTTCGGAAGACGGTGTTCACTATGGTGAGGTTATGCGATTCCGCGTAATCAAGAATGCGCTCACCATCGGCGTTACGTGATCCGTATCCGAACCCACCATGACAGCTGTACCCGTCTTTCGGAGCACCTACGTGCCCATTAAGGTCACCAGCGACTACGATAACATCTTTCGACGGTACCACTGCTGTATTCTCATCAAGCAGGCTCCAAAACTCTTCCTTGGCTTGATCCGAGCAGCCAGTCTGCGGAGCATACGCTGAGAAGAAGTCATAGAGTCGCTCCTTAGCGGCGACAACGATCTTCATCAATCGGTCGTCAAAGCGCTCGACGCTTACAATCGAGTCACGAAATCGTTCGGAGACGATTATTCCGACACCACTGGTGGTCCTGAGACTTCCACATAGAACGGCCTTGAAGCCTCGTCCTATGTCCCTTGAATTGGACCACCTCGTCTCCTGCACCGCACAGAAATCAACTCTTCTACGCTCCAGTGCTTCAACCAACTCGCACGAGCGGCCCGTCAACGTACCCACATTCAGCGTTGCCACGCGGGTCCTGCTTACGTTACGGGACTTTCGGACTAGCTCAGTTGCCCCCCGATGCCGTCCTCGCATCAGGGACCCTCGCATACTTCTCACACTCGCCGGGCTCTGCGAGTGCGCGTCGGCTCCCGCGGACGCCGTAGCACTATCTCGAAACACTTGAGCTGTCATACACCATGTGATGTGACATGGGTGTTCGTAGGCCGGCCTGTCACAAGGGCCTGTCGCCTGCAATCGAATGTCCGTGTTCGGCTTAGCTCGCAGAGCGGGCAGTTTCCAGTGGCACCACGTGGAGGAACGGACATCGCCACCAAACCAAGTAAAAAGTCATGCCGAGCGCAAATAATGACCGTTTTCCTGATGCCCACTCAACTCTAATCAACACAAAAGTGATATAAACGATAAGGATAAAGGTTAAAGGACGGCGTCATTCAATCCTCTTTGGGAGGCGCCACGCATTCTACTTCTACGGGATGTCGTGGAAGCGTATTGAATGCGTATTTGGCCACACAATGACTTGCGGTGGCCAGCCGATGTACAAGTCAGTGCTTTTATCCTTCCCAGACAAGTCTGGTACCAATTCACCGACCCTGGAGGGATGAAAGGCTTGGTTGGCCATGTGTTCCACCAGCACTAATGTTTTAGTTGCTGAAGCCACTAGGAAGTCCACCTATGCAACTTTCTTGCGATCTCTTTACCATTTCCAATGGTTATGTCGTGACGAGGGTGGTTGATCCCCCGTCGAAGCATCGGCGGAGAGGGGGAACGCCACCCACGCCCCGGCTTGGAGCCCTTCCGGATCCGCCGCTCGCTAAGGTTGCCCGCCCTAAGATCACGCGGTTATGTTGCCCATAGGGCCTAAGCGGATCCACTACGCCACGGCGTTAAGGCTTGATCCATTCCTACACACTTTCATGATTCACCTTGCCGTGAGCACTGGACTCAACGCTTGCCCCAGGGTTACCTCCCTAGGTCGAGGCGTCCCCCGACTTCGGGCTGACCCCCTGGCTTTTAGACTGGCTCACACTCTTGCATACTTCGACCAGGCATGGAACCGACAGACCAGTTTAGTTGAACAGACTAACTATTAATATTATAAGTTTATGAAAGTCTAAGCTACGTGTCTAAGAATACATAACGATTACAAAGACCTACGAGTTAGGGGAAGACCGCACCCACGACTACCAAGGGTTAAGCAAGCCGACAACCCGCCGGCCATGGCCGGCCCGGTCCCCGTGGCGTGTGCCAAGTCGGGGACTCCGGGGCCGGTCAGCGGACCGGCGTTACCTTGTGGACTCCGAGGATGACGAGACGACGGGCGTTGGAGACGGGACTCACGATGGACTCAGGGGCACGCTCCCCCTTCGTCTCTAGCCGCTTCCAGAAGCTTCCTTGCGGCGGCGACACGTTGAGACACGTGGAGACACGTGTAGACAGGTATCGACGCGTCGATCGACGCGCGTTGACCTGTTGACCCCCGCGACGACCGTATTGTCGTACGGAAGTCACGACACTGGGGGCCGCGACAAGAAGACTCACGAGGTAGCTGTGGCTTGCTGCTTACCTACTAAGCTACAAACATGTTAAGCATCGTCGACTACGTGGTTGACCTTGAGCGGCGGCGTGGCGGGCGATGCCACGGTGCGTGCGCCGCAGGGTGTGACAGATGCGGTCTAAGGTCAGGATTATCATGACGGAACTTTGCGGGCCAATGCAGATTCCTACGAGTTAGAGATACATGATAAATGAGATCTACTAGCTAAGTGTAGACATAACAAAATACAACAACAAACGATAACAGTAATGAGATTAAGGCTTCGTGGAGATTAGGGTGACCGGTTGTATGAAGTGATGACGGATAAAGTGGTAAAGTGAAGTGTTGCAGGTAACGATGGAAGACTATGATGGAAGGCTACGATGGACGAACTAAGGACGGTTACGATGGACGAAGTAGGTTGATGTTGGTGTTGCAAGATACGTGAAGATGTTGACGATATATACAATTATGTACAGGACGGCGACTCGACGTGGTAGGCAATAAGGGCGACAGCGGCTCGGTATGCGTTAAGAACGACAGCGGCACGACCGCGGCGAACACCCGAGGAGCGACCGACCTGAATTAACGGATTGGTGGATCAAATATTGATATAAGTAGCAAAGAAAGAAGAATAATATGTGTTACGTATAATGAAGATGTTGTAATTGGAAGGGAAATATATGTGTATGGAAAGAAAAGGAAGATGATAATATAAGGAAATGTGAGAATAAAGTTGTTTAGAATGTGACAAAGAAGTAGGAATGAAGGAATAACTTACAGTTTCCGTTTTAAGGCACGTAGAATTCTTGCTCCAGTCGATCGAATTCTGTGCGGAGCCACGTGTTGTTCTCTTCCATGAGGTGACGAGCGATGCGCGCACCATCGCGTGCCGTTCGCATAAGTCTCAGCCAGCGCTCGTTGGTAAGATCCCGGGTGGCCTGGCGGTTATGTGCGCAGAACGCGATATGATGATTGTCCAAGCCGCACCTAAGACACTTTTTGTTGGGCTGCCGGCACTCATGGTCTAAGTGGTCACCGCCACACCGGAAACAGCGGGCATTCCTCATATGTATTCGGGTGCGGTCGCTGATTCGTGGCACATTAGCGCAGGATGACGAATAGTGGTTCTGGCGACAGAACCAACACGCTAAGGCCGAAGGTGGGCTGGACTGGACCAAGGGAGTTGGGCCGTACATGGACCGGCGGTGTAAGGTCGGTGCGGTTGGAGTGCGTGCGTGAGCCGGGCTAAGATTAGCAGGCCGGGATGGCGTTATTGGAGACGGTGGCGCGTGCTGTGCGGGCTGTGGAGACCTGCGAGGAGACTGCGGGTGTTGCCGCGGAGGAAGACGAAGTGGCTCAGCAGGCTCTAAGCGAGCTTGCTGTGCTGGAGCTGACGTGTCCGCGTGGCGTCGCGTCTCGCGCCGGCTGGTGGGATTTCACCAGAAACCTTCCCTGCTGGCCGAATCTCCCAAGGAGGTTGGCTGCTGTGAGGGCAAGGGAGGCTGTGGCGGTGACGGCGGACACATCCTGATGTGGGGATGGTCCGGTGCTCGACGCTGGTCAGGCTGCGGAAGCGCAACCTGCGCGGTGGCCTGCTGTGATGGTTGGACCAGCCTTATGTGCAGTGACTGCAACTGTTGAACGAGTGAGCGCCCCTGAGGTGGTAATGATGCAGCTTGGTGCTGTGATGGCTGTTGTGGCGTGTCAGCGTCCATAGACACAGACTGTCTAAGGAGCGGGATGGAATACCGCCACCAGTAGCGAATCATCTCCGGTGTAATGATCGGAGACGAGTGCTGCGGCTGCTGTAAGGGCGGCTGTGCAGATGATGCAGCTGATTGAAGAGGCTGTGAAGCAGGAGATGATGATGGAACGGGCGCGCAGGCTGAAGATGTAGATGTAGCAGAGCGAGAAATGCGGCGTGTCGCGATAAGGCGGCGCCGAAGAGCTGGCGTAGATGTGCCCATGGATGGACGATGTGCAATAGGAGATGAGTGAGATGGAGTGGGAGTAGGAGTATCAAGTGGAGGAGGAGGGGAGAAGCTAAGAGGAACAGGTCTACGTGATGAACGAGAAGAAGGTGAGAAGTGAGAAGGCTTTTTTGGGAAGGTGCGTGGAGGTCCAAAGTAAGGAGGAGGAGCAGTACGATTATAAGGATTGGGCAGAGGAGCTAAGAGAGCGTTACTAGGATGAGATGATGAAGTAGTGTGGCGAAAAGATACTATGGGTGCAATAGGAGGTGGTGAGAAGATACGGGGCTCGACGTGCCAAGGGTTACGTTGACGAGGCTTGAAGTAGGCCTCGTACCGCGACTCGTGCTCTCGTAGTGGTGACACCCACGGGCTAAGCTGGCCTTGTCGAGTGGAAGGTGAAACGCTGCGAAGCGGCGAATGCGCGCGAGGTGTAAGCCACCTGTCCCAGGAGCCAGTGCGGTGTGCTGTGTGTTGACAATGATGATGATGGTGAGCGCAGTGATGATGACAGCAACAAGGAGCCTGGCTGAGGACATGCTGGCAGCGCGCGTGGTGCTCATCGTCTCTGCTAAGAGAAGCTTGACGATGGTGCTGGTCGCTCGTGGTGGAACAAGAGCAGCAGCAGCATAGATGATAATGTGCAGAAGGCATAATGCGAATGTATCTAGAAAGGAAAGGTGTTGGAACGAGATAAGGGAAAAATAGAGAAAACGAAGGAGCGAAGAGAAACGGCGAAAAAGGGTGAAGTAATAGGATGAAGGTGAGATGTGAATGAGTATAAACAGTATGAATAGAAAAATAATACAAAGAAAGATTATGGAATAGTGTGGATTGAAGAGGAAATATGTGTTGTTGGAGTGTATATTTAACTATGTATGTGTGTAAACGGTATAAAAATACTAAAGAATAGTGTCTCTTCTTAAGGGAAAAGTAGGCACACAAATTGGCTTATTCTACCTTAAGAAACGAACGTTTTAAAGAAGATAATAGTATATGAGGATGTGATAAATTGCGATATGAAATAAAAAATGTATATAGTTAGCAAGAAAGAAAAAGTGTGGTTGCCGTGCAGGTTTTTAAGTGCATGGCGCGACTTTGAGAATGATATGCCTTAAGGGCAGTGAAAAGGTAAATGTTTTAGCACTAAAATGAAGATAAGTATACAGGGCTGCGATGCTCTTAAGGCATATTCGCTAAGATAAACTGATTTATGGTTGAAATTGTTTAATAATTAAAAAGGTTGCAATTAATATGAGTAATATAAGGTGAAATGTATAATGAAAACGAAGATTTAAGAGCGTGTGACTATTTTGATGCGAGTCCTTAAGACGGAGATGAGGAAGAAACAAAGGGCTCGCTAGGCGGGCAGGCTAAGTAGAGCGTGCGAGAGATGAATGAGTGAAAGGAAGAAGGTAGGAGGTTGCGCAAAGTGACATGTCGACTAATATGAAGAAATCGAGACAAGAAATATACATAATAAGAAAGCAATAAAGGTGTAAAATGAAGAAATACACAAAAAGAGGAGGTAGTCGCAGGCGCGCTAAGGCACGCGAAAAAAATACACAAAAACCCTAGCGCAGTCACACGTCTTACATGTTAAGAAAGGGAAACTTACCTTTTAGTGAGTCGACGGCACGTCTCGCGATGGTTCCGAGCGGTTAGAGCGACGTGATGATAGAAATACAGTGATACTGAGATGATGATGATAGACGAGGAAAGCGTAGGCCGCTACGGCCTAAGAACAGTCCGAATGTGATTCGCAGGCACCCTTACAGGCGTTTTGCTGTAATTCGTGACGGGACCAGCATCTTGCTTGAAGTTGCGCTAAGTGCGGCGCGTGTTAGCGCCCTTGCTTGCGGCAGAGCCGGCTTAACGCCGGTAGTGGACTTAGAGGGTCAGCTGGCGGTGGCGTATGCCTTCAGCTGTCTCACCGGAAGGGGCGTGCTGCACGCGGGACGCGGAGTGAACACAGGAAAGAGGTCACGACACACGCACTTGATTGACTGGGCCTGCTGACCGAGCCACTTAGGGCTAAGAGAGATTGAAAGGACCGCGGCAATGGGCATGAGGCCGCCGCTAGTCTGCGCCGAGGATGTCGTTGTTAGCGCAAGTAACGGACTGCATGTATGCGTAGCGAATCTTAGAGAGGGCGCCTTAAGGCGTGTTAAGCGCACCTTAGGATGTAATACTTAGCGTGTAGCGCCTAATTGGTAGCGTTGAAGCTAAAGGATGGTATTTTAGCGCCTGAAACTGGAGTTTTAGCTGAAAAACTTAGAAAATACGCCTAGATGTTGGATTTGAAGGCTAGATATGGTGTCTTAGCGCCTATTGAGCGTTCTACGTCCTGATGAAGAGATGACGACTTTTGGCGCTGCGCTTTGGTTGAGTGCGCGCTGGCGATGATGCTGAGGGAGAGTCCTGGTGAGACGAAGGTTGATGAGAGTCCTGCGACAGTGTTCTAAGAGAGTCCTGCGGCGGCGCATAAGTTGTCGCTGCGCGGATTTCCAGCGGATATAAGTGCGAAATAGATCGAGTTAAGCACTTTCCGCTGGCCGTTCGGACTTCTGCTGCCCGAACCACTCCGTCCTTTCCTGAAAGAAGTGAAACGACCAAATCGTAATTCCATTGTCCTCGTGGTAGTTTCTCGTCCGCGATCAGAACGACGTCTCCGGGCTGTGAAGCGAGTGCAGCCGACCTTGGTTGTTTCGTGCGAGCTTGGTGACGTTCTCGCAGGGCTGCAAGATAGTCGGAGTGCCAAAGTTCCCAGAAGTGATCTAAAACAGACAAGCTCTCCTTGAACCACTGGGAAAGATTATGTGTAGCATCATAGATGTCGTCTATTTGGGATGGTAAGGGTGGTATTTGCAGATCTACCTGAGGACTTAGAAAGTCGATAGGCCTTAAAATATGGACGAATGTTTCCCGTTCCCTGTAAGATGTTATGAGACGGCAATTTAGCGTGGCCTCGACTTCTATGACGACCGTCTGGAGTTGTTTTAACGGTGAAATGGTACGACCGATAGATTTTTTGTAGGCTGACTTAAACAGACCGACTAAACGCTCGTAGAAGCCACCTTTCCATGGCGACAGCAGGGTGATAAACTTCCAGTTGATTTTCTGCGTGGAGCAGAAACTGGAGATGCTGCGCCACGAGGTGGGAGAGTAGATGAGCGATGCGATAGCGGTCTCTGCACTACGGAACGTGGTCGAGTTGTCGCTGTAGACGATACTTGGCGTACCCCTACGCGCTATGAACCGGCGAAACGCTAAAAGAAATTCTTGCGTAGTAAGGTCGAGTGCGACCTCAAGGTGAACTGCGCGTGTTGTCATGCACGTTATGAGGCAGATCCAAACCTTGGCAGAGATGGTACCCGTGCACGCGTGAGGACCGATATAATCGAGTCCGATGTTTTGAAAGGGTCTTGCGCGTTTTGTCCTCTCTGGAGGGAGAGGAGGCACTTGAGGATACCGATAAGGTCTGCCGTTGTTTTTGCGGCATGTAACGCAGGTACGCAGGGTTTTAGCGACACAAACCCGTATGGATGGAATATAGAAACGGGTACGCAAGTTAGCGATGGTATGGTATACGCCGGAATGATGGTTTTTGAGATGGTAATGCAGCACTAAGAGGTGTGATAGCCGATGTTGTGGCAGTATTAGGATTGGAGCTGTTTCTAGAGGCCCAATCCGGTACGGACAGCGAATGAGATGGTCGGGTGCTCGTCTGGCGTTGAAACTCGCGAGCTGTAAGCGGTGTAGCTCTTGTTCACCTTCGCGATAATGCGCTAAGATGAGCTGTTTTTCCGCTGCTTTGACATCCGACGGCTGTACCGTACCCGAAGGGGACACTGAAACTACTGAGGGCAGTTTGGATTGCATTACTGATTGAAGATATGAAGCCGATCTAGGATCTGACGGCGGATGAATTTGAGAACGTACGCCGTGGTTCTGACCAGCTTAAGGTAGTTGTTGGTCCTAGAGAATGGTAAGGCCGATTGAAAAATGCCTTTGGTGATTGAATTAACGCTGGAATATTCTAACTGCGCGTCGACCTTGTCCTGCGGGAGGACTTTGAAGTCGATGTTAGCATGCGGCCACTGGTCCGGAGGAGCAGTTAAAAGGGATGGACCGCTCCACCACATGTGATTGTGGGCTTCCTTCGTGGCAAGACCGCGAGTGGCGCAGTCTGCCGGATTGTCCTCGGAAGCAACATAATGGAAGCGGACCGGGATATTCTGAGCCGCTAGCGCAGTCACAGCGTTGCGAATGGCTGTTACGCGATTTTGGACGAACACTTTAAGGGTTTTGGTGGTATGTACCCAGTGTAACGCGATAAGCGAGTCTGAAAAGATGTGAACCTCAGATATTGGAAGACCAAGCTGCCCAACGAGGTATTGTGCCAAGTTAACACTAATAGGCGTAGCCAGCAGTTCCGATCGTGGAACGGTTAGCGGTTTGATGGTGTTTAGACGCGATTTGGCCATTAGCAGTGTAGAAAACGCGGATGTTGAGCTACGACAGAGTAGATATGCGCAGCACGCGTATAACCGCTTGGAGGCGTCTCCGAACACGCAAAGCTGGTATGAGCACTGTGGCGTTGGCGCTCGCAATACGGACCGTGGTAAGGGTGGAATTGAACCACGAAGATTAGCAAAAAGATGGGACCATTGCTGCTGTTGCGCTTGTGTTAAGGACGTATCCCAACCACAATCTTCAGCCCACAAGTCCTGTATGAAGACTTTAAGTGGTGCTAAGAAGGGAGTTAGGAACCCTAGAGGATCGTATGTTGACGCTAAAGCGCGTAAAGCAGTTCGCTTGCTATTAACCGCGATTTGTGTGGTTTTGATGGGAATAACCAACGTGTCCCTTACGGGATGCCATTTGAGTCCCAGCAGAGTGGCATTGGCTGGGTCAACAGCACGGTCTGTATCAGCGATGGCAGCGTTGACAGTTGACGAATTACACAAGAACTGTCTAAGGTTCATGTGCATCTTATTGAAGAGGGTTTTGGCTGTAGCGTACTTTTGGATGGCTTCCTCGTGCGAGGACGCACCCAAGACAACGTTATCCACATATGTGTTATGTAGGATTTCGTCCCCGAGGGGCAAAGACTCCCTACGAAGAAGTATTGGATGGAAGCCGCCAAAAGAAATGGTGATGATGCGTTAATGCCGAAAGGTATGCGGGTGAACCGAAGGATGCGCAGGTTTGCTGGAGATGGTGGTAAATATGGGTCTTTGAGCCAGAGGAAACGCGTTGCGTCACGCTGTGATGTTTGAAGCCTGATTTGATGGAAAGCTTTCTCTACATCAGCTATCAGAAGATAGCGATGTAGGCGTGAACGCAAAAGGATACCGGTCAGCTCTGGTAACAGAGTAGGACCCTGATAGATACAGTCATTAAGACTGACTGCGCCCTTCGTTTTAGAAGAAGCGTCGAACACGACTCGTAATTTGGTCGTGGCTGATGACTCTTTGTGGACGGCCTGGTGTGGAATGTAATAAACGTGTGGACCGTCATACGTAAATTCATCGACGTCTTCAACAAAAACCCAGCTGAAATGTGTTCATCGATGACCTTGATGTACTGTTGCCAGGCTTTGGTCTGGCTTAAACGCTGAAATTGGTTTAAAAGTCTACAGTATGCTAAGTTTTTGTTGTTTTTAAGAGGAGGATGATCCTCCTTCCACGGAAACTGAACGTAAAGATGACTTTTTACGAGTTTAGAAGTACTATTTAAATTGTCTAGGATACGTTTCTCGAGTTCACGATCTACGGACGGATCATGGTCGTCGGTGATGACTAATGCATCAAGCGACCAGAGTCTCTGGATCGCGTCTTCGTCTCGCTCTGATGACGTGAGCGCTGATGCGGAGTCGACGAGCTCCGCCGGTGCTTCCAAAAAACCGAATTGCCTGAAACAACGGTGCCGAAGCGAGTATGGCTTAAGACCATACCCGACGGCAGACAAATCGGTGCCTCTGGGGAGATGACGTCCCAGTAATAGTCGATCCCGATAAGGATATCGGGAACGACAGAACCGTCTCGACATAGCGGTGTGGTAAATCCGTGATCGTGGATGAAGTCGAGGTCTCCCTGGGGAAGACATGGCGGATGTTGAGCTAGAGTAATGACTTCTTTGGTCGTGAGTTCTAATCTGAACTCTTTGTCGAGAGAGTCGACAAGAGTAATCTCTGCAATGCCTGAAAGTTCAGAGGTGGTTTCACCACCGAAGATGACGTAAGTACGAAGTTTGTTGTCAGTAATTTTGAGGTCTAAACGTCGAGCTGAACTTGCTGAAATGAAACTGTTTTGGGCGCCTAAATCGAGGAGTAGAATAACATCCTGGAAACGGGCGGTGTTACGGTTATAAGTTTTGACTTTGGTAAGCATTAAAGAAGCTGGATTACGTTTGTTAATTGAAAAGATGTTGGCTGATTTGCACAAATGTAGAACCTTTTCCGCCTCAGCCTCAGACTCGGAAGCATGATACTGAGATGGATAAGGAGATGGACTACGGCGTTTTGGCGAATTTGGACGCTCCCTGACGGGAGAACGAAACGAAACGCGCGATGGAGAGCGCGGTTGAACGTTACTGTTCTTACGGCTACGAAGTAGCCTGTTGGAACTGTTTCGACCAAATGATGGTGATCTTGACTCACCACTGCTTGAGCGGTAACGTCGTGAATGACGGTCGTCGCGTGATGAACTTCGCGACGAGCACCTTGCCGATCGATCGATGCCTGTAGCGGTCGCGAGTGCGTCGTTCTTGACTTCGGCTGCGTCGTTCTTTGACGGAAGCGCTGTTGGATCTGTTTCGTCGCTCGGCTCTCCTGCAGAGGAGACGATATTGGTCCCCTCCGCAAAGAGGACAAGCGCGGTACACACAAGAACTAGAGGTATGACCATGACGCAAGCACTTCCAGCAAAGATCGCGCATACGCACGATGTTACGTCGAAGTTGATACGGAGCATCTAAAGTACAACGCGTAGAGCGATGATATTCAGAGCTGCAGAAGCAGCACGTATTTGCCTCGGTATCAGTACGCGTTGGGGATCGCGATGGCTTACGTGTTAAGTGCGACATGTTTTCCGCAAAGTGACGACCAAGCGTTGTTGAGTTTTCATACCTTTCCTTAGATATGATGATGTGGTCGAGTTTGCACATAATTTGGTCTAGATCGAATTGCGAGCTGCTTTGATATTCGAGTTCGTGCAACTTCTCGCGTATTGTATCTGGAAACTTGCTCTTGACTAAGTCAAGAAGCGGTAGTACCGTACGGAAGTCTTCGTGCCTACGAAGACCATGTAGTATTGCCGTAAGGCGAGACCAGGTGCGACGAAGTTCAGGACCCGTGTTGCCTGCTTGAGGAAGCTGTTGGAGCTGCACGTGTAGAGCGGCACGCGTCGTATGAGGGCAGTCGTACCGCCTTTTAAGTGCTCTCACCAACTCGAAGTAGTTGTTATCAGCAGGGTCCACATCATTAAGGCGTCGCCAGTTAAAAGACTTTGCAAATGTAAGTACTTTTCCAACGGTGGAATGTTGGGATTGTTGTTCACAGCCAGCTGAAACGCGCCCCAGAAGCGTTGGAACTGAGTAATGTCGCCGTCGAATGGCTTTAGCTTATACTTGCTAAGCTGGATGGTAGTACAGTATGGCAGCTGCGGCGGTGGAATTGCTGTAGCCGCTGGGACGGTAGGATTAGGCGAAAGCTGCGCTTGTACAGGCGACTGAGGGGCTGTGAGAATTTGCTGCTGGCTCGTATGCGAGGCAGTGGTCTCGAGCGAAGCTGAAGCCTCTGTGCCAACGTTGGAACCGTGCGTCATTTCAGAGGGTTGCGCTAAGCGACAACGCTCGATCAGCAGCAGCACTTCATCGAGGCTATGGTTCAGCGTACTAAGGATTGACTCTGCCTCGACCACTGCGTCGTTTACGGGCGTTTCTTGCATATAGTTTTCGTACGCCGCATTATCTGCTTCTTGATCAGCAGACGCCTCGACTGTGGAAAGGAACACTTGACGTCGCTCTTGCACCGTACGGATGTTAGGCCCGCAATGGCCGCCTGGATGTTAAGGCGGCGCGCGTCGAGCATTTGGGGCTGATTACTGTCGCTTGCATCTACAGGTGTTATAAGAGATGCATGAATTTAACCTTTGGCGACTGCTAGAGCCGTAAACGCCTTGGTCAGGTTGGCCTTGCAGGTGGTGATTGATGGCATTGTTAGCGTGGGTGTATTGAGCGTTGATGGCAGGAGGTGGTACTGTCGGTACCCGAGTCTAAAACAAACAAACTAAGAGTGGACTACCCTGAGGGAGGACTCTGGCCAGGAGCCTCCCCCGCCGAAAGCACGGTCATACGAAGCAAGCGATACGTAAGCGCACGACTGCAAGTTGTGACATGTGTAGACATGAAAGGTGAATGGTGTTGAAAATGGAATATGAGGGCTTAATGTATGGGTGTGCGAGTGTGAAACGAGATAGCTGAACAGGAGGGCTCCACGGCACGGCGCCTCCTAGCTAAGGCCAAGGACCAAGAGAAGTTGCGCTCGGAGTACACCGGCGGCAGGTCTGCACCGTATAACGCCGCTAAGGTAACGTACCAGACAACCGTCAGTAAGCTGATTCTGCTCGAGCCCTGACCAGTTGTTTTACCTGGGGAATCCCGGTGTCATGTCCGTTAGCATGCTTCTTTGACACTGCGAATTGGTCCTTGAGGGGTTTCCTAGCAGCTTTTGGCTGCTCTCTACTCCTTCTTTCCGCGCGGCGTAGCACTTGTGCCTCGACGTATCACGGCTGTCCCTGCGTCGGCTCCTGCCACTCGAGGCTCCGCAGGTAAGAGGACACGGCTACAAGAAGTGTTAAGGCAGTACCCCAGTTATAGCGTACGCCGCACACATCAGCTTCTCCTGAACTCGCTAATCCAGCCTCCCACTCGCACCGTACGTGACATGAGCTCAGCTCAGTAGCTTGCGAGCGGATGGAAGGTTCGATCACAAAGGCCCCTCGTGGGTTTCCCCACGAAGAACCTCGGTTCGATGCACCATGTCGTGACGCGGGTGGTCGATCCCCCCGTCGAAGCATCGGCGGAGAGGGGGAACGCCACCCACGCCCCGGCTTGGAGCCCTTCCGGATCCGCCGCTCGCTAAGGTTGCCCGCCCTAAGATCACGCGGTTATGTTGCCCATAGGGCCTAAGCGGATCCACTACGCCACGGCGTTAAGGCTTGATCCATTCCTACACACTTTCATGATACACCTTGCCGTGAGCACTGGACTCAACGCTTGCCCCAGGGTTACCCCCCTAGGTCGAGGCGTCCCCCGACTTCGGGCTGTCCCCCTGGCTTTTAGACTGGCCCAGACTCTTGCATACTTCGACCAGGCATGGAACCGACAGACCAGTTTAGTTGAACAGACTAACTATTAATATTATAGGTTTATGAAAGTCTAAGCTACGTGTCTAAGAATACATAACGATTACAAAGACCTACGAGTTAGGGGAAGACCGCACCCACGACTACCAAGGGTTAAGCAAGCCGACAACCCGCCGGCCATGGCCGGCCCGGTCCCCGTGGCGTGTGCCAAGTCGGGGACTCCGGGGCCGGTCAGCGGACCGGCGTTACCTTGTGGACTCCGAGGATGACGAGACGACGGGCGTTGGAGACGGGACTTACGATGGACTCCGGACGCTTCAAGTTGTAGATGCCACCTCGTCGGACTAAGCTGGTTGGTCCTTGACGATCCATGGGCTAAGCTAGGCCCCGACAGTAGCTGGACATCCTGGCGGACGACGACGGATGGCTGGCGACGATGACGACCGAGGCACGACCGCTCAGCAGGAGCGGCATGCCGACGACTGACTGCTAAGCCGGCTAGAGCGCTCAGGGACACGCTTCCCCTGCGTCTCTAGCCGCTTCCAGAAGCTTCCTTGCGGCGGCAACACGTTGAGACACGTGGAGGCACGTGTAGACAGGTATCGACGCGTCGATCGACGCGCGTTGACCTGTTGACCCCCGCGACGACCGTATTGTCGTACGGAAGTCACGACAGGTTACATTGATGTTGGGAATTTGCTTTGCAGCGATGTGCGAAGTCCAAACACTTTATCCCAATTCTGACTCGATCATAAATCCTTGTTCTCTTCCGATACGTGTTCATCCCCTTCGTCTCTCATTTGCTGAGGCAGGCTCTTGACCGTCCAGCCTTATGGATGTTACCATACTAAACGCATATTGATTTTGGTGGCCACGGTGACGCGTGGCAACTTGCCAAGTGCATGGATTCGTGGCGGGACCGAAATGGCGCAAGGTGCATCTCTTACGTGCCCCTTGCGGCTGGAAACGGCCCCGGATGCTGCGCCGCGACAAGACCGCGCGCATGGCAGTGATTGAATTTCGTTACTCGCAGCCTCTTCTTCGTTCTGTCAGTAACTTTCGCTACATATCCTCAGCACACGCGCTCGTACGCGTTATTCTGGGGTCTTGGAGTTGACTGCCCTATGGAGGTTATGATCGATTTCACCCGAGTGCAAAATTGATGATAAACACAAGCAACGCCTAATAATCAAAGTTTTCCCGTTGCAGTCCAATTTAGTCATGTTGTTTCCAAGAGCGGTTGTGATTTCAGTCATTAGTCAGTGAGTGTTTGCAAGATCTACCCGGAAATTCGGCGCAATGCGCATTGGAGGGGGCAGCCCATCAGTACTCAAGCACACGTACGGCGTGATGTGCCATTTCCCATGTGTAGGACGAGTTTTACCCGTTTAGTTCGCGCGTGGCCTGCCGTTTGACCTAGGTTTCTCACGTTTCAACTTACCTTGCACATAAGTACACGTCAGCTGTGTACAATGGAAAATCACCACATCCGACGCTACGTTCAAGGAGGTAGGTGCCTTTAGACTGCTGCCGCTAACGCGCATGGCGCCGAAAATTATTTTGGAGCAATGAGCGGACGGGGGCAGCCTATTGGGTTCGACCGCCTTAAGCGCAGCAGTCGGATACCGTGACGTGGAATTTCCCACATTGTGCACAAACTGCGTACGTGCGTATAAAGGGACGTTTAGAGCAACATCGCGTCGCACCGACAGTAGGCTTCGCGTCGCTACGCGATCGCTCTGAACGTGCCTTCTATGGCTTCTGTGATCTAATACAGTGTGACGCCTAAGAGCCGCATTAAGCCCAATCTTCGGCGCAAATAGGCTTGGAGAGGGTCACCTTGAACGACAGCCCGATGCCCATATACATCGTTGTATGCAGTACCAATGTGCTCTACCCCTATAATGGACTGAGCTAGGGTCACTTTTAACGTAATTGGCCATACCTGTGTCTTCCTACCATGGCGAATGTCCACTGAGGTGAACATCCCCCAGCCTATTTGCGCCAACCTTTCTAACAGAAAAAAAGAAAAAGCGCAAAAAGGCTTGGGGTCGCCCTGTGCCCAGTGGTTATCAGACTTGGTAGTAAGACGCATGTTGCACCAGAAATGACCTAACTCAGTCCATCATAGGGGAAGAACACCCCGGTGCCGCGTATAATTTCTTGTTTCGCACAGCACAAAACGTATGGAGCAACCCCCTCGAGCTGTTTGCTCTCTAAAAAATAGGCGACGAAGAAAATTGGCGAGATTCACGAGATTCAGCATTTGTCAGTTCCATGGTTAGCACGTAGGTGATAGTCTATTCGGGGATAAGCTGGGTCACATCTTGTCCTTTCGTCTTCTTACGAGACGACTGCGAGTCAACATCTTGACTGTTGAGTCGTTTGGATTTATTCCAGGTGCCAGATTCATTAACCGCTTACTGGCCGGTGACGGTGAAAAGTAGAGCCAAATCCCGTGATGCCAAGATTCATCAGGTTTGGCTGTACCTTTTACCATTGCACGCCGGTAAATAGTTGAAACTGGCCCCAAGTTTCTTCCCGTGGGGTTTATTTACCATTCTCCCTAAACTAGAACTGTTATTTTGGGCACCTATTCAAACAATTATCAGGACTAGAGGACAAAAGCTCTGTATGCTTCTACTTTGTGTTGCATGTTTCCTATTCATACCATGTGTCTTGAGAATATCAGATGGACCTTCCCGATTAGATTTGCACCAGCATGTGTATGCTAGCCAGGAAAGTGGCATCTTATATTGGCATGCATCTGCAAGATGAGAGGGGCTCCACCTCGAGTTCACTCCAGAGAGCTTTTTCAGAGCTCTTGCGCAAGAAACACAAATTTGTGAGCATGGAAGCTCCAAAGATGGAAGCTACTACGAATACGGATTCAAGCCTTCGCCATCAGTAAGACGTCTTCCTTCACATAGTACTTCGAAGTGGGACATCCTAAGAAAATAATTTAATGCGATCATAGTTGGTGGTGGCCGTTTTCAGTTATTTTCCGGCGTAACAAAGCACAATAAATAGGCAACAACATGTAGGAGTAATAAACCTACACCAACTTGTTTGGCATGTATTCCCGGTTCAAATCTTGTAAAGGAGAGCCCAGAACTAGATTTGCACTCACAAGGGAAGCGTCTGAAGCGTATGTCTGAACGGGGGGAGCTAGACATATAGGGAGAATCCTCATCCCTCAATTGGTTTGAAAATGTGTTTATTTTTTGCCAAGTGGTTAAACCAAGGAATAGAGGTCACAGTGAGATACGGCGCAGCACGCGCTTGGGGTCTTGCGCGCCAGCGATGCTTCTGCAGCCAGTGGCTCGGAGTGCAGCTGGGTAGAGGGTTGACTCATGCGAGAGAGGTCAGATGTTTGGCTCGTCTGCTTTGCTGTACTTTTGCATTTCAACTGATTGGTTGAGATTTGGGAGATTCTGACGTCTATACCATTTTCAGACGTTTTCTGCGCATTTTTCCAGCGGTACGTTGTGGTATTCAACATGGTGATGTATAAATGTTCAACACCAGTGATAAAAAGTGCATGAAGCACCACTGGCACCTTACGGGTAGCGTATAAAGGCTACAGGCTTCTCATAGTCTGTTTCCATACATGGACCAAAGGCCTCTGGAAAAACCATCCAGTTCGGAGTTTCAAAGGAGACCACGTTGTGACGTCGGAGGTGGTTCAAATGAGAAACGAGGTGTGCGGATCCCACAAATTAAGCTAAACAGCATCAGGCACACTCTTTCCCTCATTTCTGCCTGTCACCTGGGGTCGGATTCATCAACGACTTACCTTGGGTATAAGGGGTAGAGATAGCCACGCTGATGCCTGCGTCTCTGACTCTTGCATTATCTCTATCTGACTCTTATCCTATCTCTACCCCCTATACCCACGGGTTTAATTGTTGATGAATCAGAGGTCTGCTGAAGGTTTTCTAGAACCTAACATCAACAATGTCCGCCGACGGTCGAGTGGTGAACCACCTGCTCACGCTGAAGTGTGGCCCACCTTTAGACAAGGAATCTTCGAGGGAAGAAATTAAGCTGGCCGAACGGATGGCCAGCATACTCAAGGACTTCGAAGCACGTCAACTTGAAGTTGACGAAGACGAACAGTTGGAAGTGGTGGAGGAAGAAGAGGGAGATTGAGGTCCGCAAGATGAACTGATGGACGTGGAGAGGCAAGCAAGCAGTAGGCATATGACAACGCTTTTGGGTGGAACTCTTGTTTCGGAGGAAAGGGTACGTCTTCAACTAGATTTCGGTTGCGTGCTCATAACCATGGAGGAAGACATCGCGAATCACTACACAGGCACTTTATACCTGTTCATCACTGGTGCTGAACATTTATCACCATATTTAATACCACAGCGTACAGCTGGAAAAATGCGCAGAAAACGTCTGAAATGGTATAGACGTCAGAATCCCCTAAATCTTAACCAATCAGTTGAAATGCAAAAATGCAGCAGCGCAGAGGAACCAAACCCCTGCTCTCTCTCGCACGAGTCAACCCTCTACCCACCTGCGCTCCGAGCCACTGGCTGCAGACGCATCGCTGGCGTACAAGGCCCCCAAACGCGTGCTGCGCCGTATCCCATTGTGACCCTCTACTCCTTGGGTTTAGCGACTTGGTAAAAAATAAACACATTTTCAAACCAACTGAGGGGTGGGGATTCTCCATATATGACTCGCTCCCCCCCCCCCCCGTTCAGACACGCTTCAGACCCTTCCCTTGTCAGAGCGAATCATCATCTAACAGAAAACAGATAATATCAGCAAAACAAATTATCGTATTATTATCAATACTATCATATTTCTGCGATATTTATTTTGATTTCGTTAATGTGATTGTCATTCTGTGGAAGGAGGAGGGCAAATTTATCACATTAATAAACACATTCAGTTCAGAAAAAGAATTTAAGGGTGGCCACCACCAACTTGAATTGGACTAATAATTTCTTGGGAACCTTCATTTTCTTTCAGTTTGGTTGCCTCGATGCAGCGCTAAGCTCCTCGTTTTGCGCGAAGTGTCAGGCTGTGGGCAACTCTTTCGTGCGAACGCGCTTCGAGCGTGATAGGATAAAATTGAAAGAAAAAATGGAAAGTTGGTGTGCTCTGGGCTGTTCTCAGCTGTCGCAGAAGAGGCCGGAGAGTAGATTTTACTCCGGGGTGTAACGAGCACATCTGAAGTTAATACGAGGCTCGGGCTGAGGCTGCTGTCTAGTTGGGCGAGTTTTCCGGAGATGCACCACGGCGTCGTATTCGCTGGAGCGCGCGAATCCGATCACCCCACCATGTAGGTGAATATTTTTTTGTTTTTCATTGGTTGATTTGTTTTCACAATTTCTCGACCTTGATTCCCTCTATCGCATACCAGTTCGAAGTGTCGGGGCTCCAGACACCCTCAACCTGTTCTGCGCCCGACCTAAGCTGTTGTTCTATGTTTTTATATCAGTTGCACCCAAACGCATTCGTGGTACCAGCACAGTACGATGATTTTATTCTTCGAAGATGTATGGTATTCCAAAGAAGTGAGAGTGGAGTTATCATGTTCATTATGTATTTCTCCAATTTTGCTTCTTTTGGCAAATAATCTCATAGTGCCTCGACGATGAACAGAACATTAGTAACGCGAAAACTGAAGGGTCAAAAGAAATTAATTGCTAGGATTTTGCATGTGTCTTCAATGGAATAATGCTGTTGCATTGTTTTTGTAGCGGTATGTATCCCAACTCTGGGAATAGAATTACCACACTTGTGATCGACAACGGCTTAAAAACTAAGTTTAGTTTATTTAAACTAAATTTATACGAGGGCAGTATATATACAAACGTAGTCTGCGATACCGTAGTCAATTCCTAGCATGAAAGAGCTACCTTGAATGTGCTTCGTATGCTTTCTTGGCAGTAGTCTCTCAGGCTAGGATTGTGCTTGGGCGCGTTAACTTTTGATGGAAACCTAGAAGTGATAATGGTCTGATTGCTTAGTTTTTCTTTTATTTATTGTGTATTATTATTTCTATTTTCAATCTGTTTTAAATTTCACTGCTGCGTTTGACGGCAGAGGCAAGCCCCGCTTACGAGGGCCTTCCCGCTTAATGAAACAGCAGAGGTTCGCCAAAAAGGACCACAACCCATGGGGAAGAGGCCGCGGATTCCCTAGCCCTGATGTCAGATATAGAAGCGTTCTGATTCGTATTGACAAGTATTATTCTTACTTACCTGTGATGGAACTCCAAAATGGGCTTTCGCTCTCTTCTGTCCTTAGGCTCGCCGTTTAGCTTCTCATGCTTTACTCCCGAAGAAATAACACCAACCCGGGGGCCAAGAGAAAACGCACATACAACTCGATGACAGCCAACGACCCGATCCAAACAAATGTGAATACAACCAACACCAAATGTATTGACTGAGACTTCCATCTCTTCCCACCCATGGCACATCGTAGTGAATCAGATTTATCTCGAATACGTAATGAACTGGGCAAAAAATAACGTAGATAAGGGCAAATGCATGCAGATCTACGGGTCGAATGGGATGGTACGGTTTGGTTAAAGCCAGCTGTCTATGCGGAATATGGACCACCTAGTGTTTCATCGTACGGTTCGGCTAAAGCTAGTCTATGCGGACTGTTGGTAACGGCGTTGGCGGTCGAGTTGTCAAGAAAAACTGATGCGGAATCGTCCATTCGACATCTGCGTTTGTTACATTGAATCCATGAAGTATGAAACACCGGTTTTTTAGATTATCTTTCACCTATGTGTAATTTGATTGATTGCGCGAATGATGCTCATAGAGTTTCGGCCAATCAGCAAAGGGTGCCAGGGCAACACCGACGATTATGAGGATTGGGCGTCGTGACAAGACAGATCCTCGAAGAGAATTATCTGAACGACGGCTATGGATCTCTGCGCCAGTTTCATAGATCTTGGCAGTGATAGAAGGATGACCACAACAAAACACCGCCTAGTGCTTGATCGTGCTTGATCGTCCGGCTAAAGATAGTCGTCTATGCGGACTATTGGTAAGCGACGTTAACGGTCGAGTTGTCAAACAAAACTGATGCGGAATCGTTCATGCGGTAGCTGTGTTTTGGTTCCATACAAATCACAAAGTACAATACAGACGCGTCTTTTGAATAGACGCCGAAAAACCGCACTTTTGCGGTTTTTGCGTCTTTTTGCTACAACTCCCCCAAAATATCATCCATTTGCAACACCAAGAGTACATTTGAGCTCAGGAGATCGAGCTCTATCGTTTGCTATATACACTTCGTATAAAAGATCAAACATGGCCAAAATTGAGGTTGATGTGAATGTTTGCAAAATTGATGAAACAGACGCAATGATGTTTATACTCTTCACGACAGTGCTGACAGACAGTGTTGCAAAGATTTCTCGCCAGAAGTATCAGTAAAGTTAAGTTGATCTCGATACCACTCTGTCACGATGTCAATCAGAACCTAAAACACTACGCTAAAACGAAGGGAAATTAGCTATTAGAGGCAGGGGTGTGCGCACGTCTTTCTTATCCGGGCTGCGTCACATCGCTTGGACGTGAGTTGCCCGTCGGTCAATAACATTACGAAAATTTACGACTTACGACCGAAAATGTCGTAAAAAAATGCCAGAATCTGCCGTAGATCGTAAAATCGTAAATCGTAATTACGCACACCGCTGCTTAGTGCAAATCAGAGGGAAGTAGAAAATCTTAGCGTGTAAACATCGAAAACACCTTGATATCGAACAATTTGGCAATAATAAACATTTCAGTTTGAGAAGAAAATTAAAACAGCATGTGTACTGGCCTGGAGCTTCGAAGATAATAAATGCTCTGACGAGCTGAGAGAGCGCTCTACATCATCTATTGTTACAACTGTTATCAGAGCGGCCGAAGTCACTGAGGAGGTGAGATGTTTTAAAAAGTGTATTAGTGGATGTCTCAGTTAACACTTTAGGAGAGGGATAATGTTGCCAAGGAAAGGAATGTTTCATTTAAGCCATCCGTTGATGCTCGCATGTGATCTTAAATGAGGCCATGAGTTGCAGAGCTAGCCGTTTTGAGAGCGCTTAGTCGAAGGGTGTCGCACTGTCGTCGTAGTAGTAATCCTTCTGATTACATTTGGTGGGATCGGGTCCCATATCCAGCGCTAGTGTGATTCCGATGCACGAAAAACGAGCAGGGAATACAATTCATTCCCTGCAAAACCGGAAAGTTACAAATAAATCTGGAACAAGAAGTAAAGAGGAGACTAGTTGAGAGCTAAGCCATAACTCAACCTAGTTCCTTAGATCTGGGGCTTTTACGGACTCTCCTGGAGGCGTGCCTACCGCGCGCTTCTGGGCTCTCCGTCCGGTACGGTTTCATGGCTATGGGGTCGTCGCTGGCATAGCAGCAGGATCATATGTAAACCTCCCTTGGATACGTCGCGCCACCTCATGCTCTTAAAGAACACTTGCAGAATACACCGGTGCCGGTATATTCCACAGCTTTACGGATTCCAGACAGAATTCTGCGCCTTATGCATCCATTTTTCAAAGCAAAAAATTTTGTATACCATTGTCTGTTTCTATGGAGAGTTTGCCAATTTCCCACCTATCTGGCTACTCTCTGTACAGATCTATATTGGCAACTAAATTCGTGGACTCTCAGGCATCTTCAACAAAAGGGTTGATTATCAAAATGACAAATAACATCCTTCAATCAAAGACATCTCCTGAAGCGCAGAATCGCTTCCATTTTCCCCATTTATTAAGTAGCTGGTCCATCCCGCAACTGTGGAATTCTTGTGGTTTTGGTGCGAAGAATCTTTGGAGAGGCATTGTGATGTAATCAGTTTCAACGTTGCCCTCATGGAACCTGTTCTGTTATGCTAAGCGCCAAGAAATCAGCCTCGTCTTTCCATCTAAAGTTGTAAATAAACCGACGCTGCAAGTTTATCATAATTTCATAGCCCGGCTCGTGTTTTTTATAGTTTCATAGCCTTTCATATGTTCTTCTAACAAAATAGCTGCACAATATCCACTGCATCCGATTGAAAATCTAACTATATGTAATCGCCTAATACTAGCGCCAGGGTGTGGATACGGACTAGGTGGGGAGCGAATAAGTGCCGCAGACATCGTCCAACCTATGATGGGATTCAGAAGACGCGCGGCAGGCATCGCCAACGTGCACTCACTGGGATTTAGAGGACGTGCTGAAGATTCGTCCGACGGCAATCAGAAGACGTACCACATTCGTCCAACTTGCGCAGGGATTCCGAGTAACTGGCACTAGTGGGAAGAGCACCTGTGAAGAGGGATCAGGAAAGGAGAACCACTAAAGGGGGAATAAGTGGGACTAGTATTTTCCATCGATATCGTCCAATGTGCGTCGGGTTTCTGAAGACGGGTGACAGAAGTCGTAGCACGTGTGTCGGGGTGCAGAAGTGCCATAAACATCCTGGCAACGTCGTGACATGTAAGTTGTTTCTGCAGATTAAGCATATAGGATTGGGACCGACAAGATCTGTTTCCCGCCATAAATCGCGTGCATGCGATAGAGGATGGATGGCTTCACAGACAGAGTTATAGGTTTGGAAATAAATAAATAAATAAATCACCGATAGATATATCATTGATGCTCATCCCTTGAAAAAGTTCGAAGTACTACATAAAGTGAAGGAAGATTTTTGCTACGAGATAACTTGCCGTTACATCGCATTGTTAATCCAGAAATGCAGAAATTCCAGAAGAGCTTTCCGAACTTGATTTCGTTGGAGAGTCTAAAACGCTCCGTGCTGAAGAATTGTTTAATTCGGCCATTCAGGGCTGTTGGATATCCAGAGGAGCATTCTTGTGTTTATGCATGTCAAACCTCTGCAATACTTTTACTAGTTGGAAGGTAGGATCATGATTTTTTTCATTGAATTGTTGTTATTCAGAATGTAAGTTTAGTCGCACTTACAGATTCGAGCAGTGAAAAACTTCTTCGCGTGTGCGCGAACGGTTCGTAGACGTTAGCAGTGTGGATGTTGCGTTTTATCAAACAGCGCCGGTTATGTAATGGCATAAAGCATTCTCGGACATTCGCTCTCGAAGGACCGCACAACCACTTGCTATTGGGGCGAAAACCTGTTTCTATGTATTATATATACATGTGTATACATAGTATATACCTACTTATATGCGTATGCACATATATCGGTAGGTTCGAGCTGGATATATGTGGATATATGGCTGCACAAGAATCCTGCACACTCTAGCAACAGGAGCCGACCCTTAGGCCTAGTGGTATACTCAACGGTGTGCGAGTAATCGCATCGGGGCCACTCACCTGACCAATCGGCGTAGCCCGCCACACCACTACAACTGGTTCTCACCGCAATAGCAAGTGGTTGTGCGGCCCGTCGAAGGCGAATGTCCGTGTTCCCGCTCGGTCAGCAGGAGGTTCGAGTCCGTCCTGGCGCTAGAGTTTTGATCCAACAAAACACCGTGGTAACAGCTTGAATAAATTCTGTTCATACGATTGATATAGAGATGGTCAAAAATTCGGATCTTCGAGGGGGGGGGGTCGATGTCTCATTGATTGTAGGAAAATTAGATCAGAAATCGAACTCCCTGGCTCACACAAAAACTGGTACGTTTAAAAGTGTTTTTCTTATTGAAGAAACTTCTTCCAACACGCTATTAGTTTTTTTAGAAGCTCCGAAAATCTTCCAAGCTATGACAGTTTAAGTGCAGTCAACTTATTCGATTCTAGACTGTGATGTCACAGAAATAAAATGCTCTTTACTTGATGAAGAGAACATATGAAGATGAATTTAAATTTTATAAATTATGTCGCTTCATAATTTAAAAATTCACCTCCTTCTCCAGCGACCCCTATGACAAAGGGGTTCGATTTTTTTTGCATCGGTTTTTTTCACCGAACGATACAAAATCAAACCGGTAGTTATATAAAAGATTATTATAAAATGTTTTTTACTGTTTGCTAGTGGATGCCTGATATCTTATATGGTAACATTTTACCTCTTTCCTTATAAAAGGTGTATTTCCTTAGAAAATGCTTAGGAAGGAAAAATTTACATTCCATGAGAACGATTTTAATTACGACCGCGAAAAATTAGTCCCTAGAGTAATTTGCAAATCTTAGCAAGAACTAGAAATGAATTCCACACAGCAATTTACCATGCGCACAAATTTTCGCCACCATTTACTGATCTGCAGCAAGATGCGACACTAGGCTTAAAGATACAACTGTTGATAAAGATGAGGATGACAAGTTAAGGTTGTCTTAGTTTACAAATATATTTGTTATACATTTATTATATCATTGTGTTTGCTATTTGAGTACTTTTTCAGTTGATTTACCCTATTTCGTTATAGAAAAATCGCGGCGGACAGTATTTACGTTTTTTTCAAAGCAACAACGTGGGCTGACAATTTTGCGAATAATTTCGTGTACTCCAAACTTCTGCTCATATCAACGATCTAGTCAACAAAACAGTAAAAATGTGCGTTTTTCGATCGCAAAAGCTGATTCCGGTAGCGCTACCACTCGCAGAAAAAAGGAATGATATAAATAAAAGGCGTCGCGTGCACTGACGCTGAGCGGTCGGTCGTATTTGACCGCTCAATTCCGTTGCTGTTGTTCGATCGTTCCGACATGATTTCCACGTCTGTCGTCTTACTCCTGTTCTAATGACTACGACTCTGTCCATTTCTACTGCTGCTGTTCGGTCTAAGGCCTATGGTATAGTCCCGCGGAAGTACCCGCGGGACGTCCGCGGAAGGAAGGTGCACCGCGGAAGGCGGTCGCCGACCAGCATGGTCGGCGGCCGACACTGAATGATAATCGCACTGGTGCGCGCTTATCATTCCGCGAATTAGGAACGTTCCAAGTTCACGGAATCGGTCGCTTTCGAGTTGGAGCACGTTCATTTTTGATAACATTTTTGATAACATCGACCGACAGCCTCCCTCGGTGCAATGCATGCGAGAGTTTGTCGGTCGGCGGGGTCGTCCCGATGACGGGAAATATACCAGCCCGTTCACCGACCGCCACCGACGATCCGCGGAAAATGGGCGTTGCGGACTGCGGCTATTGGGCGCGCGTTGGGTCCTGGCTAGATTATTCCCATTCCGCGGATGCCTCCGCGGGACTATACCATAGGCCTAAGGGGCCTGTCGCTTAAACGCTTCTGCCCCGATACTCCGCCTGGTTCCTCGCCGCGGTCGACTCCTACGTTTTTGATTGATGCGCTACGCGAGGTCACCGATTCGTCAGTGGTACCGTTGTGCATTAAAAACACTTTCAATAGCATTCTGGACGAGCTGACGATTGTAGCGCAGGAACGTGGCCGAATATTTAGAGAGAATATGATTCTTCGTAAGAAGATTGGCATTTCCTTGGACACACCGGTGAGCGATGAGGACGATGGCCACAACGTTGTGGACGATCACAATGGATCTATTCTTGAGTCAACGACGCCTGCCCATCTGTCGGATATGGAAGTGAAAGGGAACGACTTCGTTCCATTGTTATAAGTGGAGTCCCTGAGTTGAGTTCAGATAGCATTGATCGTAGAGTACATTATGACATATTCAGCGTGCATAATATCCTTTTCCACATAACCGTTGACTGCCTTCCTGTTAGTGTCCACAGATTAGGCAGAAAAGTCAATGGAAGGTCTAGATTGTTAAAAGTTGTATTTTCTTGTACTTTTTTCAACCTCTTGCGACTAGGAGTGCCCCTAAGCTTCGATCTTTTCCGGACAGAGGAGTCTTTATCCAACCTTCTCTCACCTTAGAAGAAAGGATGCAACAACGTAAGGATCGTTTTAATTCTAGCTACAGAGCTTTGCAGGGAAACTAGATTGTAGTCGCAGGTTTCATACCGTCCATGGTGAATTCAAAGTTAAATGTCTTCTTTCAAATGTCCGCTCTTTAGTCAGGAATGAGGATGCTCTTGGGGTCACTCTTGAAAACTATGAGAACTATGATCTTGCCTTCATTTCTGAGACTTGGCTGAAAAGTAAAAATGAACTTGCACCACTGCTTGGTCCCGCCACCTCCTGTTACCAGGCGGTAAGATGCGACAGGCGCAATAAAAGAGGCGGGGTGTGGCCATTTTTTATAAAAATTTTATTAGTGTCAATGAAGTTTTTTCTGAATCCGTTGACAACGCGTATGAAGTACTCAATGTTGATGTCATTACTGCAGATCGCGTCACTAGGTTCATTTTGATTTACAGAGCCCCAGCCTGTGTAACCTTCCAATCTATCCAACTCCAACTTACTTAGGTCATTAGTGACTTCTTATCCACTGACTTTCCTGCTGTTGTTTTGGGCGAGTTCAACCCTCCGAACATATTCTGGAGTACTGCAGATACCTCGCACGCCTCCCAAATATCGGCACACCTTGCGGACTTGTTTAACTCTCACTCGTTTCGGCAGTTGATCCCTCGAGCCACTAGAGCTGGATCCTTCCCTGACTTAGCTTTTTGTAATTCTCTTAACCTCATCACGAGCCCTGAAGTTACTCCGCCGCCATAGGTAGCAGTGTTCATGATAGTATGGCGTTCTTCCTAAATCTTAGTTATGCGCCCACTTCTGAGACATGGACTATTTATTACAGAAGCACAAACTACCCTGCGGTTAAAGACTACTTGAAAGAAGTTGACTAGATTGGTTCTTTCTCCGCGGTTACCACTGCAAATGACACTTACAAACTCTTCCTTAAGGTATTTCAACATGTTATCTTTACTTACGTACCGGTGCGGAGGATTCAAAAGAATAGATTTAGACTCCCTTCCTATTTAGAAAGGCTTGCCCGGAAAAAGTACCGTTTATGGGCCTCTGCTCCGAGTAAGGTTTCTGGCGACTCCGTGAAGAATTACAAGACAATTTGTTCCAAACTAGAAAAGTCTATTTCCAATCTTTCCTGTTTAGAGTGCAAGATAGTCGATTCCAGGGGCAGGAGAAATTTTTACAGATATATAAAGTGCAGATTAAAGGACCGACCAATTCCCATCATCCGCTTTGACAACGGTGGTAACTTTGCGTTCAAGGACTTTGATAAAGCTGAACTCTTTTCTCAACACTTCTCCTTGGCTTTCAGCTCAACAGTTACCCATCCCGAAACAGATTCACCTGAGGCTCGCTTCCCACCCATGCGCAACAGCCTCCGCTTTTCAGGGGCTGACATTTTCCAAGAACCCTTGAAATACTCATCGTATACGCTCACACTTAATCTCTTTCCCATGGCATTTTTAAACGGATTTGGCACGTTATCATCTTTTTCTGGAACATATTCAACCTCTCCTTTGCGACTGGTAACGTGCCGAACAGATGGAGGCACTCATTTGTTACTCCAGTTCCCAAAAAGGTTCCCTATAATCTGGTCACAAATTACAGACCGATTAGGATAACAACAATTTTTGTCAGGGTGTTCGAGAGGCTTATACTGCATCATTTGGATGAACACCGTATCATACCTTAATCTCAACGTGGATTCTCTAAAGGAAAATCATGTGAGACGGCATAAACTTACACGTAATTTATTTTGGCTTTTCGGGTGCGTTCGATAAGGCCCTTCATTCTAGGTTAATCAATAAGTTGCACTCCATTGGGATTCACTCCGATTTTATACGCTGGATTGAAAGCTTTTTGATGGACCGTACGTTTCATGTCAGAGTTGGTGACTGCCTTCCTAACATCTACCCCTGTGTTAGCGGTCTTCCACAGGGAGGTGTTTTGTCTCCCTTACTGTTCCTTGTGTACACTGCAGATCTTCTATCTTTGGTTCCTTCGAATAATTTGAGGTATCTGATGTACGCCAATGATCTAAAAAAATCTATAGGACCATTGGAAACACATGTGACACATTGCTTCTCCAGGCTGCTGTTAACTGTGTACCGCCTGGTCATCGCTTAATGGGTTACCCCTTCCACCTCACAAAACAAAGGTTCTTTCTCTGGGTCAACCAATCTCTTCTGCCACGTATTCCATTGGTGGTACCGAACTGGAAGTTGTTGATCAGGTTCGTTATCTGGGGTTCTTCTGTGACAACAAGCTGTCCTTTCATCCACACCTCAGACATATTTTCTCCAAGGCGATGTCACGCACGTTCGACCTCTTTAAGGCGCTTGAGACGCGTGATTCCACTACGCTCATTAGGGCTTACAAAACTTACATCAGACCCGTTTTTAAAAGTGGAACTTCAGTTTTTTGCCCTCAGTTGAAAATGGATATCTGATTACTTGAAAGTATTCAAAACAACTTCACTAGAAAGCTTGTCTTTCTCTTCCAAATGCTATAAAAAACTGCGCAAAAAATTACAAACATAAGCGGAGAGAACAAGTGCGCAAACGGCCACTTATCACTTTTTCACTTTTCACTTCAACGACCTAAAAATTTACAAAGTTCATGGTGAAAAAAGAAATGCAAATATTCTGATAGAGCAAATCATTCTCTGTCGAAAGCTATGCAGCGCTATGCAAGAGACCGCCGGCAAAAGCTGCAGTGAATCGTTGAAAAAAAAAACGGCAAGGACTTATGGGACAACCTAATAGCGAAACAAATGGTGTTGACATCGCAATGTATTGAAAAAGTAACTTCAGGACACTACAACATACCCAGCGCTAGATTTTATTTTCCTGCGAAGCAATCTAAGATAAAGGGTTAACAACGCTGTGAATATTTCCAGGGATAACGTGGACATTTCACTCGCCCAATACTTTTTGAGCACGCTCCAGTTATATTGATATGTCTACGAAGTGCAATGAACGATTTTATCATCATAACCAGTCGTTCGGCGGCCTAGCGGCCGCCTACGACTGGTTGGGGGCTTCGTCCCCAAACCCCGAGAATAGGCCGCCATGGCCGCTACGAGTTTCCTATTCTTCCCTAGGCCTTCTGACCATTATGTTAATCGAGATGGATCGGCTGATCTTCCTCAACGTGATCCTCAAAAAATCGACAATATCGATCGATATCGATCGGTCGACTTCAGATTCGTGTTCAGCGACCTCGATTACCCCCAGGCCTGAAGTTTGTACCGCCGACGTGTTCGGCACGTCTACGGCTCGCCATGCACGGTTGCTGACGTGTTCGGCACGTCTACGGCTCGCCATGCATGTTGGACGACGTCTTCGGCACGTCTCCTGAATCCCGACGCACGTTGGACGACGTCTTCGGCACGTCTTCCGAATCCCGACGCACGTTGGACGACGTCTTCGGCCCGTATTCTGAATCCCGACGCACGTTGAACGACGTCTTCAGCATGTCACCTGAATCCCTCCGCACGTCGGACGACGTCTTGAGCACGTCTTCTGAATCCCTAAGCTCTGCACTTGATCCCCATTCTTACCTTGACGCGTTGTTCGCTGAATACATCGTAAACTTGGGTGATCCGCCGCCGGGGTTTCAGTTCGCTGGCAATCGCCCATTGTTAAGCTGAAAGAAAACCCGGCTGGCATACGCCGCACTGTCCTAGGCATATCTTGGCTTCAGTCCCCCCTCCCCGTGACTGACAACGTGACCGACGGATTAAGCGAATTATATATAGTAAGATAACTATAGTAGTTGTTGGGGAAGAACTGCAAGGTTTAATAGGTAAACCGCCTTGAAAATGTTGATCAGATGAGCCTTGAGCTGTTCTAGTAGTAAGTAATCGCCGCATTCTACGTATTTTCAAAAGCACATATATGTTCACATGTTCATCTGTTCACAATGTTCATTAGTGGTTAATATTAGCATCTAATGCTGGGTTTTTTAAAATGATTTTGGTTCCTTAAAGCCTTGCGAGGGTTTCTAAACAATGTTCCCTATTTCAGCATATCCTAGCGTCACAGCTCGATGAAAAAAAGTTGACTTCTCCGAACACACCTGAACTAAAAGCTCTCCAAAAGGTAGGTAAAGTCTGGAGCACTATCCTTGAGCTTTCTGCTTGCCTTGAGTTATTTTCAGAGTCCTATCTATTTTTCAGATTGCTATTAACGCATAACTTACGTAGTAATCAACCATATCTCAAGCGACAGCCTATTGTGTCCCGTTTCTCCTCTGAGCCCTCCACGGGATTACTGATTAGAAGATTCAGAATTTAATGTCTCAACCATCTCTTGGAGAATCATCAATAAGGCAGGGAGAGTGGTACAACCTATACCACCGAACGGGTTTCTATACATGATCCCTAGGTCAGGATACAGCGGGATAGAGTCAAAATGGAAGGGGTAAAAAAGAACGGTAACCATGTGGTGAGAGTTGGACACATGAGGCATATATTAGGCTGAAAAAATCTCTTCACACTTCGAAATTTTTATACTGTTCTCCTTGAAAACGCACTAGCCAATTTTGATTACTGATTTCGTAATTCTACCACATTTGTCTACCGTTCGCACGCGGACATAGGTCAAGACCCTGGCCATTTTCGGCACTTCATTCTTCATGAACTCATTAAAGGATCTACATCACGTTCTGCAGCCGACCAAATCAACGATATATATGACTTGGGATCCGTTACTCATTGCACCTGTTATGAATTGTTCGGAAAGTTTTTTAAGGGAGATTGTTCACCCGAGGACAAAGCAACGTCGGGAAGGCCAACTGAATCGGACAACACTGAACTGCTCCATCTTCTTCGTACCGACAGTAGGCAGACGACTGGCAGAGAAGATCGAAGAGTCTCATAGGATAGTGGGAATCCATCTGAAGGGTCATGGCTTTGCATGGAAATTTGGAGCTTGGATTCCACATGCCCTGTCAGGAACTCAGAAAGGACAGTGGCTCTCCATCGCTGCTTCTCTTCTGTCCAGATACGAAAGAAAATCGTTTCTGCCGCCGATTGTGACAGACGATGAGTCCTGGGTTATGTATGCCAACTTCCGAAGAAAAACACAATGGGCACAAAAAGGAGAGAACCCTAAGCCTGATCTCAAGCCCAGTGTTCACGAAAGGAAGATTCTCCTGAGTGTTTCTTGGGATACCAGAGGAGTGATTTACGGGGAAGCTCTCAGATGTGGAGAGACACTTACTGCTGCCACGTACAGTGGCCAACTCCACAAAGTCGCCGCAGGTCTCCAAGGGAAAAGGCCTGGGAAGTCAAAGGTGATGATCCTACATGACAATGCAAAACCACATGTTGCAAGTCTCACAACAGAAACAATAAAGGAAGTAATGCCACATCCACCGTATAGCCCTGACGTCTCCCCTACCGACTACTATCTCTTCCGTGCTCTCAAGCAAGAAATTGGAGAGAAATATTTTGAAACGCATGAAGACTTCAAAAATTGAATTCAGCAATGGTTCCACTCCAGAACGCGAGAAAAATTGGAAAATTGCCCAGTCCTTGGAAAAGGGTAGTGTAACAAATGGAGATTATCTCAATTGATCTGATTTTGTAGTTGCGAAGAAATAAATCTTTGAAAAATGAAAACTTTTCCCAACTTAATATAATACTTGCGTATACCTAAGTTTATTGTTTTTATCGGAGTGAATAGTATTCCATTACCAATAAATGGATAGGTTGAACAGGTTTCTGATAAAGGTAGCAGTTTCTTCATGGGTGTTAAAATTTTATCTATAAATAACGCTTTATTTTTTAGTATATATCTGAGTATCACCTTTATGTTTTGCAGCGTATACTGGGTGACGTTGAACTTCTTCCAATCGAGCTCGAGAACGACAAAAAGAGAGCCGTTGCATGTCTAATCGCAGATTACTTTTCTATACGATGTAGGTTATTCGTATTTTTCGGCCTACGGTTTTTATGTTATTTATTTATTGTTCATCTATCATGCATTGTAATGCGCGTCCTGCTCAAGAGCAATCGATTGTCGCGTTCAACCCGATTCAAGAGCTTTTCGTTCGGGTTCCTCGCAGTTTAACCAAATCTTTCATCCCTACGGGATAGGTGATTTGGCACCAGACTTGTTTGATAAGGATCGAACACTTGACTTGTTCATCAGCTGGAAGTTACATGCACGTCCAAGCCGTAGCCTCGGTATTCCGCAGAAATAGAATGCAAAGAGATTTCTCAACGCCGTCCCTTAGCCTCTACCCAATGTGATGCATTTCAGTGAAGAGCCATCCTGGAGATGGCAGACCGCAAACATTTTTTGTGTAACTGAAAAGGGACACAGAACAGAGTTTCTCCTACAGCTGCATTTTCCTGCCCTAAAACACAATATTTACTCATTCTACAGTAGTAAAACGATCTCAATTTGCCAAAGATGGCAAGGAGGATGAATGTGAAGAAAATCAATCGAACTGTTTGCAATAACATCTATCGAAGAGACGGAGTGGAAACTTCATGAGAAACGAAAAAATTGGCGTCAACGTGCTGAGATTGAAGCTGAGATTCATTTCTGAGCTATAGTATTGGGTTGTCCCATAAGTTCTCGCCTTTTTTTTCAACGATTCGTGTATGACACTATGCAAGAGACCGCGGATTTCGCCGACGGTCTCTTGCATAGTGTCATACAGCTTCCGAAAAAATGATTCGCTCTATCAGAGCATGTGTTGCTTTTCTTTTTTCATCCTGAATTTTGGTGACTTCTAGGTCGTTAAAGTGAAAAGTGAAAAAGTGGCTATCTGCGCACTTGTTCTGTCCGCTTAGGCTTAGAATTTTTTGCGCAGTTTTTTTATAGCATTTGGAAGAAAATGTTCTGTACTTCAAGAACCCATGTTGATCCTATTTGCTCATTTGTCCTTTATTAATTTTTAAGCCATCAAATTGGGACGTCCGAAGATTTATTTTTACCGGCAGCTCCTGCTCTGTGGTAGGACTTTTTTGCTCGGCGTTATATGTCGGCCGAAAGAGAATGTCTTTCTATATAAAAATTTTGTCGCGTTTATTGGCTCATGCTGATTTCTGTCGAATATGAATAAAATTCTAAAAAGAGAAAAAATCATTTTCACTAACAACTCCTTCTCCTCCTTCAGTCGTTGATATTCGACAAAAATTAGCATGAGCCAATAAACGCGACACAAATTATTGTTGATCAAGACATCCTCTTCCAAACGACATATAACGCCAAGCAAAAGAGTCCAACCACAGAACCGAGCTGTCTGTAAAAATTTGGACGGAAAAGTCAGACGTCCCAATTTAATGACTTTAAAATCAATAAAGGACAAATGAGCAAATAGAACCAACACGTGTTCTTGTAGTACAAAACATTGTCTTCCAGATCCTATAAAAACTGCGCAAAAACCTCCAAATCTAAGTCGAGAGGACAACTGCGCAGATGGCCACTTTTTCACTTTTCACTTTTCTCTTTAACGACCTAAAAATTGACAAAATCCAGCATGAAAAAAGAAATACAATACAAGCTCTGATAGACCAAATCATTTTCTTAAGAAATTTGTATGGGGCTATGCAACAAACTGCCGGCGAAATCCGCAATGAATCGTTGAAAAAAAACGGCGGGGACTTATTGGACAACCCAATATAATGGATTAAAGGATAAAGGCCGATGTTGTTCTATCCCTCTGGGATTCGCCTGCATTCTGCTTTTACAAGACGTCGCGGAGGCGGTTCAAATGCGTGTTTAGCCATACAATGACTTGCGGTGACCAGCCGATGAACAAAGCTGTGTTTTTCCCTTCAAAGACAAGTATTGTATCAATTCTCCAACCCCGAAGGATACGAAGGCGTGGTTCGCCCGGGAAATCCAAACCTGGAACCTTGTTTTCGGTGCACATGATAGTCTTTCAACTGTGCTTCCCGTTTCCTACATTATAGTAGAATTAGATATTCGTTCTTTATGGGAAAATGTATGCAAGGTGTTTTTGATGTGTTCTGAAATTCCAAAGATGTTTATTTTAGTAGTCTCGAAGCCACGGAAGCCAAATCTCAAAAGAACACACGTGAGTGGAAAAACTAGATTTCTAGGAAGAGTATTGCATCTCGTAAGTGGTCTGACCCTCACACCTTATTTTGAAAAAGACTTCAGATCAACGCATTCGATTGGATCCTCATCGCAGTGTGCTCTTTGGTGATGTTAGCAGCGAAGGTTGCAGCAGCGATCTACTATGTTCGACAGTGGGACTCGTACGTTTCAACTGTTCATCTAACATCCTTTGACGCTTACTTATTAATCTTTTTGTGGGTGCGCCACACACTTTACTTCCACGGAATAGTAAGAAGGTATTCGACAACGTTTTTTCCTAAACGATGTCATGAACTGGGCAGTAAATGAAAAAGCCAGAATATTTTTCGAGAGACTGGCTCATTGTCTGGTGTTATCGAAATCCGAACAGTAGATCGGCGTACCTAATTAAAAAAATAGGAATAAGACAAGAATCAGGAATAAGACGATTTCTTCAACATGCCTAAAGCAAGCGGCACCGTTTTTCAGTTTTATAAACGAAGCGCCGTCGAAATAGCTCACGACGCCTTGGAATATTATTCGGATCACCATTGAAAAATACTTTAAACAATAAACAATTCTATCTTGAGTTCATACAACAGGACATCCATCAAAAGTGCAAGGAAGATGGCTCATAATTAATGCTGCAAAAATTTTCCTCGTGAAGAAATTTGTGAGTTGCGCGCATAATATATTTCTTGGACATTCTTAGTGTCATACTCCTTACAGTTGTAGTAGTTGTAGCCCTTCCTGTTAAGGAGTGGTGGGCTCCTATTTAAAGCGACCGACTCTTCTCCTGATTCTCGTTGGAGAAACACTACACTCTAAGAGGCCAAATTTCTGAAGCTTCATCAATGAATGTTCCACACTATATGGCAGCCTGACATTTCAAGACCTCCATAGTGATCAACCGACTAGAGCAGCTGAGCTACAGTTCAAGAACGTTTTGAAGTTGAACAAATTGAGGAATAGACCGAGAAGTAAGACTGGGACGCAACCTGCAAAGGTACTCACTTGATCTGAAGTCTTACATAGGGTCGTTCTAAACTTTCTCAGCTAGAGTTTTTAATTGCCAAAACCTTAAGGTCGCTTGAGCAATTAATATCGAATAACCAACATTAAACCAATACAACCAATAAATTAATCGGCGTCATCTGTATGGATGGAATTGGAGCGGCACAAAAATCGAAACTGTTTTCGATTACCGCATCTAAAAGAAGGTTCAGACAGGGCACCGTCGTTACTTCAGCGATGTAAAAGACCCTATAAACGAAACGTCGTGAAATGTATGGTCAGCGGTCTGTTTACTATTTTATTTAAATACAAGTGCTCCGACATGCCTGACGGCGTGTCTCGCACTTGCGCGCTTCGCGCGACTTTGTAGCATCACTGTGATCTATGGAAAGTAGTTTTTGTAGAACATAAAATTCGCTAGCATCTAGGACTTGGTGCGTACTTTATCGGCATCAAGCCCTTCACCACTTCGGTACCTTCACCATAGACATTCTCTCCGGACCGGCCAGTAACGTTATTGGTTTCTGCTGCGCAGTACTTCTATCCCTCAATTTGTTCCTCCGCAATCGTTCTCATGCCCAACAGCTGCGTTTCAAGTTGTCGTTGACATGCCTTCCGAAGCTAGGTTCCTCTCTCTCGTTTCTTCTTACTGGATCTAATTGCTGGTCCGCCTTTACAGGTCTTCCCTCCTCGTTTTAGTCCCCCACCTTCCTTGTCCCAACTACTGGCCCACTTCTTTGTTTCCACTATTGACACCTACAGGCCTATTCTTGCTAGTTTCCCCGTCCTGGCCGCTCCTCCAGGTTCTTTCTTTCCTTCCTGGTGCTCTCCTGGTCCACCATAGAGGTCCCCTTACCGCCCTTCTCCACCACCCCCTTAGTGGTCCTCCATGCTCACGGCGCGGTCGGTGACACGTATTCAAAATCAGGATGCTTGCTGCGCGACCTAGTGGGCACGTCTTCTGGATCTAGGATCTCAGAAGACCCGTCTTCCGAATCCAAAAGCTCAGATGCGCGCGCAGTCGCCGCTCTGTCGAGCATGATGAGGCTATGCGTATGGAAGATTCCTTGCTCTCCGTATGAATTCCCTTACGGAGCCCTTCTTCTTGGTTCCCCATCCTGGTTCCCCTTCAGGTCCCTTCTTCCAGGTAGATTCCTGCTCCTCCTCCCCCCTCGGGATCTTTCCTACTACTCTGCCCCAATAAAGTAGGCCTCCCACGCTCACGACACGACGACGGCGAGCGATCGCCCATTGTGTGACATCGGTGTCACATCCTCCAAATCCGGTCTCTTAATGGTAATGGATCCCCTTGCTGATCCTTCTTACTGTCCCCTCCCCTGATTGGTAACTCCCTAATGATCCCTACATATTGCCTAAACTCTTCTTGGTGCCACCTCCTGGCTTGATCCTTGTTCCCCGCATCGACCATCCCGATGCTCCTCCTGGTCGCTGCCTTCTGATCACTGTGGGCTCTCCACCCTCAAAGTCTCCCTTCTACTCTTACCCCTTTAGTAGTCTTTTCATGCTAATGGCACGAAGTCGGCTTCTGAATATGGACGCTCAGGAACGCGCATAGATGCTGTTGTGTTAAGCAGTAAAGGGCTGCGTTTCTCCTGCTGTAGCAAAATCCCGCGTTCAATAGCAAATTTTGCCCGCGCTGTAGATGATGAGGGGTACCTCATTCAGGTTAGATCATCGACCGCCCTCGCTGTGGTTGATGCAGCGTCCCTCACTTCGGTTAGATATTCGACCGCCCTCGCTGTGGTTGATGCGGCGTACCTCACTTCGGTTAGATCATTCGACAGCCCTCGCTGTGGTTGAAGCGGCGTACCTCACTTCGGTCAAATCATTCGACCGCTCTCGCTGTGGATGACGCGCCGTACCTCACTTCGGTTAGATCACTCCACGGACAAACTCTTTTATATATAGGTGGTGATACTTGAGATTTATGGAGAAATAATATCAAACTTCAATGGTTTGTTTCGCCACCTCCCTTCAGACAAACCGTTTTATTATAACACCTCCTCGGTGGCTCATCAGTGAAGAAGGAGGTGTCATAACTTTATTATTATATTTTTATGTTTTTAGATTTTAATTTTAATTTTAATTTTAATTATTATTTATTTATTATTTCTTATTATAATTTTATTTTATCTTATTTCATTTTATATTGTTTTTTTGTTTTTTGTTTTTTAAGCCAATAAGCCAATAACAAAGCGACAAAATCAATCAGCAAAAAAAACATGGCAACTCTACCATTGGCTGTAAAACAAGGAAAGAGGGCGGGTTATTTCTAAAATAAATCTGTTAGCTGAGAAGAGCCCATGATTTAGATTCATGTATACCACCAATTAAATTTATTTGGTCAATATTGCTCAATGTGTACATAAACTTTTCATCCTTTTAAACATTGATTCCATTAAGGTCAATTCGCTCTAAAATTTCTGAGAAAGTAAAAGTATTATCTTTCTAATTCATAGTCAGCCTAACTACAATTTGACTGTGTCTGAACGAGCTGTTAGAGGGCAAATGATCATTTCATAAAAGTGTTGCACAAAATAGAGTGGCTTTGTTATAACCAGCCGAGTTATAGTGTGGTTTGTATGAAATTAATTAATTTCGCACCGCTCTCGATCAACATTCGTGGCAGGTCACACCTAAGCGTAAGGCCTATGGCGATTATCATTCAGTGTCGGTCGCCGACCAGTACGGTCGGCGGCCGACACTGAATGATAATCGCACTGGAGCGCGCTTATCATTCCGTGAATTAGGAACGTTCCAAGTTCACGGAATCCGTCGCTTTCGAGTTGGAGCACGTTTATTTTTGATAACATTTTTGATAACAACGACCGACAGCCTCCCGCGGTGCATTGCACTGCGGGAGGTTGTCGGTCGGCGGGGTCGTCCCGCGGACGGGAAGTATTAGGTTCTCCCATAAGTCCCCGCCGTTGTTTTCAACGATTCACTGCAGATTTCGCCGGCGGTCTCTTGCATAGTGCTGCATAGCTTTCAAAAGAGAATGAATTGTTCTATCAGAGCTTGTATTGCATTTCTTTTTTCATCATGAAATTTGTCAATTTTTAGGTCGCTGAAGTGAAAAGTGAAAAAAGTGAAAAAGTAGCCATTTGCGCACTTGTTCTCTCCGCTTAGGTTTGTAATTTTTTGCGCACCTTTTTATAGCAATTGAAAGACAATGTTCTGTACTACAAGAATATGTGTTGGTCTTATTTTCTCACTTGCCACTTATTGATTTTTAGTCCATCAAATTGGGAATTCCGACTTTTCCGTCCGAATTTTTACCAAAACTCCGGTTCTGTGGTTGGACTTTTTTGCTTGGTGTCATATGTCGTTTGGAAGAAGATGTCTTGCTCAGTAAGAATTTATGTCGCGTTTATTGGCTCACGCTGATTTCTGTCGAATATCAACAACTGAAAAAGGAGAAGGAGTTGTTGGTGAAGACGATTTTTCTCTTTTTGGCGTTTTGTTGATATTCAAAAGAAATCAATAAACGCGACACACATCCTTATAGAACAAGACATTCTCTTTCGAATTGCATATAACACCAACCCAGAAAATCCAACCACAGAGCAGGAGCTGTCGGCAAAAATAACCATCCTCCTTCAGACGTCCCAATTTGATGACCTAAAAACCAATAAAGGACAAATAAGCAAATAACACACATTCTTGTACTACAGAACATTGTCTCCCAAATGCTCGAAAAAACTGCGCAAAAAATTACAAACCTAAGCAGAGAGAACAAGTGCTCAAATGGTTACTTTTTCACTTTTTCACTTTTCACTTCAACGACCTAAAAATTGACAAAATTCATGATGAAGAAAGAAATGCAATACACGCTCTGATAGAGCAAATTAATTCTCTTTCGAAAGCTATGCAGCACTATGCAGGAGACCGCCGGCGAAATCTGCAGTGAATCGTTGAAAAAAAAACGGCGAAGACTTATGGGGCAACCTAATAATATACCAGCCCGTCCACCGACCACCGCCGACGATCGGCGGAGAATGGGTGTTGCGGCCCGCGGCTATTGGGCGTGCGTTGGGTCCCGACTAGATTATTCCCGTTCCGCGTACACTTCAGCGGGACTATACCATAGGCCTAAGGAGGAAGCCTTTCAAACTTAGGCGAGGCATTGCATCTTTCAGTGACCGCCTTTGTTGCTTCTATAACTACAGACTGGTCGGCCATAACAGCGCAGCAATTTGTAGAGTGAAAAAATTCTTCAAAATGTTATTTGCGTTATCGTTTTTTCCATCCAACTTGTTATCCGGTATCCAGCAAATTGTATCATACGACTGAGAAGAAGAGGGTAGATGTGTTCGTATTGATTAGTATTGATATTGGTATTATTGTTGGTATATTATATATATATTTATTTATTTATTTATTGACGTGTAACATGATAATCGATCGAAAACTGACATGTCAGAGATGAACATCAGACAAACAGTAACACTTAGAAAAACCAATATGAGGAGGCGGAGAGAAGAAAAGAGAATTTACTTAGCCTTGCTGGAGTAAAATAAGCAATTGCAACTGATTGAAAAACAAAGCTGAACGGAGTAGGATCCCTCAAATTTATCCAAACATTTTGCGAGTAATAAGATTTTGAAAAGCTTGAAGAGACAGTCCTAGGATATCTTCCTCTTCACTAAGTAACTTGTTGAACTCCCGAAGGTTCTATATGTAAAGAAATTTGACCTAATCTGGAATTTTGCCACAGGGATATAAAGTCTGAGCCTACCGCTTCTTGACGTCGTCAGTGGTGCACCAAAAAAGCTACTGGACCAATTGAAACTCTTTTTGTCAGGATCTTAAACATCATAATCAGATCTACTTTCCTACGTTTGTTCTGAAGAGTTTGAAGGCCAAGGTCTCTGGCCTTCCTAATGCCATTTGGAACGGCTTTATAATCTCTCTCAAAAGATCTCATATATAGCTTTCGAGTAAAATTATTTTGGACACCTTCTAGCAGCTCTCTGTCTTTCTTTTTAAATGGGTTACATACTGTTATTCCAAACTATACTATAAGACGAACGTAGGATTTGTAAGCTTGTAAAAGTAATTTGGGTTCATTCATACGCAGAATTTTGAACATCAAATAGGTCTTAGAATTTGCTTTCTTCTCGAGTGCACTGTAGTGGTTTTTAAATCGAGGTTGTGCGATATCAAAAAGCCTAAGTCGCGAAGGTCCTTGACAGGTTGTAGAATATATCCCTGTAAGTTTTATAATATCGTGTGATCTTTGCCTCGGGGTGCAATTATCAGATATTTGGTCTTTTCCGCAGAAAGGGGTAGTTCCAGTCCCTAGACCATTGATCCATGTAGTTAATTGCTGCCTGTAGGAAGTCTGAACCTTCTTTCCTTTTAATAGGCCTATAAATTTTTATATCGTCAGCATAAACCTTGCAGGGAACACCAAATCGCGAATTTTCAACAGGGAGTTCATAAGTATAAATAACAAACAGCAATGAAGACAGAACTCCACCTTGTGGAACGCCACTGTAAGTTGAAAAGATCGACAAGAATTTGTCTTTAACCCTGACTTGGAACGTTCTGCCCGATAGAAATTCTTTCACCCATCTGACAACAATTGGATTAATTCCTATCATATTCATCTTTAAAAGTAGTTTAGGTATAGGAACCTTATCAAATGCTTTCAAAAGGTCAAAATAAACTGCATGAGTTCGTACTTTATCTTCAGGGGCAGTGGTCCAGTCATTTAAAGCTGGAAGCATCGCAGTTTCAAAAAACTTACCCTCTAAAAAGCAGAACTGATTCTCAGATATAATATGTTGCTCCTTAAGGTGTTCTGTTATATTCTTTTTAACAATTTTTCAAAAATTCTAGCTAAAACCGATGTAATTCTGATGGGCCTATAGTTTTTTTTTTGGTCAGAAACCGGAGATTTCTTCAAAACAGGAGTTATAAGTGCATTGTTCCAGCGGGCAGGCACTTCGGCATTCATAAAACTTAAATTGAAAATATGTTTCAGTGGCGACACTATGCATTCAATTATGTTTTTAAGGAAAACCAAAGGTATGAAGTCAGGAGAAGTCGATGAGGACTTTGGCCACTTGTTCAATATGTCTGCTATATCACTCCTGCGAAACAATAAAGATGGCCGCATAGCAGGGAATAAACTTGAGAGGTTTACATCATTCACTGCAGTCCCCCAGTTACCTGACTTGTTATATGCACTCTGAAATACATTCCCTAGCAAATCAGCTTTCTCCAGACCAGATGTTATTACATCACCATCCTCCTTGACCAGGTTTGGAATTTCTTTATATTTGTCGCATTTCGAGATTATATATCTAGACAACGCATTTTTATCTCTTGAACCTATAGCTTTCCGTTCCATATAGAGGGTAAATTTATGCAAAGCTTTGTCAAGCTGTTTATTTAAACGGTCAAAATTTTCCTTATCTACAACGCTGCCGGAACTGAGCGCTTTTTTCCATAGTGCATTTCGTAGGTTCATCATTCTATATAAATAACTGGGCAAATTTTTGTTACTAGTGGGCACTTTCCTAATGGGTACGAACAATTCAATGGAATTCTGCAAGATTGCGAGAAATATTTCGTACAACTCATTAACAGACGTATGGGACCTAAAAATACCAATTCAGTCAATGTTCATAAGATGCTCCCTGATAATAGAGTAGTCCATGGCTTTAAAATATCTTATAAACCTGAATTCTACTATGTTAACATACATGGTAAGCCTAAATGCAATAGCACAATGATCGCTATTACCAATGATTGGACACAGTTTAACTGACCGAAACATGTCACACTTGTTATACAGTATAAGAACACCCGTTGAGTTTCCTCTGGTTGGTATGGTAACGGTATAGCAAATATATATATATATATATATTTATTTATTTATTTATTACAAGGCACGGATAACAATTACATGCGGTGAGATTCTAACAATAACATATAACAAACAAAAACAAGCCTAACGAAACCTTAGTGCAATTAAACGTTTAAGAGAGGATAGAGACTTATTAACAATGTTCTCGTTTTCAGAAAGCAAGATGTTGAGCTCTCTGGTGCTCCTCTGAATGAGGAAACTTGACCTTACTTTTGACCTTGGAAATGGCAGGTAGAGTCGGAGATGCACTCTTCTGTCAGTTCTCGAAGGGACGCCAAAAAACCCAATTGGGTCAATGGAAAGCCTCCCTGTCAGAACTATGAACATCATAATTAAATCTGCTTGCTTTCGTCTAGTCTCAAGGCTAGACAACCAAAGCATTTTGGCCCTATCACACTCGGACGCACTCGGAATATTGTCGTAATTTAGACCACGACACTTTAGAAAAAGCTTACGGGTGAAGTTATTCTGAACACTTTCAAGGAGTTTTATGTCCTTCTTTTGACAGGGACTGAAAACTGAGACACCACATTCTACAATGGGCCTTAGGTAAGATTTGTAGGCTCTTACAAAAGAAGGTTGATCTTTGGTTATCAGTACCTTAAACAAGTTATAAATTCGGTAGTTAGCCTTCTTTACAAGTGTTTTATAATGATGCTCAAAGTTTAGATTACTCGAGAAATGGAACCCTAAATCTCGTGCACCTGTAAGTTGCTCTAAAACTAAGTCGCTGAATGTGTATGTTGGACGGTGACTTTGAGATTTAGACTGTATCACGAGGCAATGCGATTTTTCAGCCGAAATTGGTAGTTCCCAGGTGCCTGCCCAATTCTCTACAAAATTTATAGCCGCTTGAACATCACACGAAGCTTCTTGATTGTCGACTTCTCTACAGACCTTTATATCGTCCGCGTACATTTTACAAGAAACTCCAAACCTTTGAACTGAATCAGGAATCTCATACGTATACAAAAGAAAGAGTAATGGCGATAGTACTCCACCCTGTGGAACACCACTGGGGCAGAATAAACCGATGAATACTCTCCTCCTACTCTAACTTGATAGGTTCTGCCCTAAAGAAAACTCTTTATCCAGTCTACAATCATAGGATGTATGCCTACCCCTCCCATCTTGTACAATAATTTTTCTGTAGGAACCTTGTCGAAGGCTTTTGAAAAGTCAAAAAATACAATAACTGCGCGCTTTCTACGGTCCATAGATTTAGTCCACTCGTTTGGAGCAGAAAGAACAGCTGTTTCCACCGAGCGCTGTTTTAGAAAATCAAACTGGTCCTTAGAGATGATGTTATGCTCTTCAATATGATCCAGCATGTGTTTCTTTACAATCCTTTCAAAAGCTCTAACGAATACAGAGGTTATACTGACAGGCCGGAAATTACCCGGTTGACTGAATGGTGGCTTTTTGCGAATTGGCGTAATAAAGGCATGTTTCCACCTTGTAGGAACCTCAGCTCTCATATAGCTCGAATTGAAAATTAGTTCTAATGGGTAAGCAATACAATCCGCCACTTGTTTGATAAACGTTAAGGGTAGATGATCCGGGGACGTTGAGAAAGACTTAGGCCATTTAATTAATATGTCGAAAATCTCCTCCTTATGAAACCACAGCGTAGGTCCCATCTGGAGGAAACTAGGTAATGCATTGTCCTGGGAGGCGAAAAACGCGGAACTACTGCTAGCGGATTGGGTAGAGACCTTCTGAAACTCCTTTGCAATGGATTTCTTTTCAGTATAAAGATTGTACCGTGAAAGGGCTTTGTCAAATTTTTGGCTGAAAAATAGATACTCAACCCAATCTTCATTCAGTGCAAAATGAGTAGCCTTGTTCCATAAAGTAGTTTGACGACGCTCCATTCTAACAAGGTAATCTGGAACGATCTGGTGATTTGGAACAAACTAACCTCCTTGGCACATATAAATCTACAACATATCTACAATCTACAACACCGAAGACAGGCCAGGAAGGATGAAGTCTCCTAAAAAAAACACATGAACCACTAAAAATGCACAACTTTGTTATAGTTCGGAGCTCTGTAAAGGACAATGAAACGGCAAGGTTGTGTATCTATTTCGATATCACAGATTAAAATTTCATATGCCTCATTGACAGATTCACAAAAAAACTACTTTGTAGGAGAAGCAACTCTTTATGAGCAACATGACACCACCACCTTTTTTCAAGCCTATCGCACCTAACGCCAACGTATTTACTATTGGCTATACCTAGGAGAGGGCCTAAATCATTAATAGGTGTAAGCCAAGTCTCAGTTAAGATGCAATATCATAGCTATCTTGACAAAGACTGAAAACCAAAGAATTGCAATTTTTGACAACTGACCTAATATTTGAAAGAAGACACAAGATCGGGATACGTGCAGTCCTAGGAGAACTCATCAGTTTCCCAAGGAACTGCTGAGCTCTGCCTGTAGCGTATTCTGGGTAAGGTCAAGTATATATAGTATATAAATATATATTGATATATTGATATTGTTTTTAGTATTGTATACTACTTGGAAAATATTGGGCCCACCAACCATAAAGCTACATGTAATTGTTCTGCTAATATATGTAGTACGACACGCTGAATATATCAATACTTTTGAAAGCTACGAAATATTAAGAGGATCATCATTTCATTATAACTGGGCGAGGATATTAAAATGCTTGTAAAGACTAAAAATTCAAACGGCAATTTCAGAAGTAGTTGAGTGGGCTAAATCACATCAGCTACCTTTAGCTGGAGGTAAAATTGTAGAGCTGCATCTAGGCAGGAACAACAAGAAAGCTTCTTATTTCATAGAGGGTCAACAAATTGTACAGGCTGCAGAGATGAAAGATCTTGGTCTTCTCATCACCGAAAATCTAGAATTTGATAACCTTTGCCATGATGTAGCAGCAAAGGCTTCACGTAAAGTGTGCAGTCTCTTCAGAAGCTTGAGCACGAATGATGAGCAAACATTCCTCCGAAAATACAAAATGTACGTTCGTCCGCTTCTTGAATATGGCACACCTGTTTTTAGTCATACGAAAGTAAAAAATATTGAACTCCTCGAAAAGGTACAAAATAGCTCTACGAGGAAACCTCTCCTTATCGGGTTTCGTGCGGCCCCATCAAGCTCTGAACGAAATACACAGCAGGGTCTAGAACCACTAAACTCGCGTAGGAGTGAATTTGACCTTCTAATGCTATACAAAATAATGCACGGTCTCGTCCATGTGGGCGGTCGCACTTTTCTCACATCCATAATTTCATTACTAAAGGAACTACAATTAAGCTTCGGTTCCCGCGACCCAGGAGCTCGTCACGCTCCAATTTCTTCGTATGCCGAACGGACGCTGAGTATGTCAAGTTGAGTAAGCGCATCCAGGTTCCCCCAAGAATCGATGCCTTCAAAAGGGTATTTTGGAACCACCCTTAACCCTCGCTGACGGTTTTGCTTTCGTTCTTTCGTTTTTTGTGATTACCCTGTCGGGCGGAGTCGCCGATCGTTCAACCGTTGTTAAACCGTTTTTAATCATATCTGATTTTATTTGTTCCACTGGTTTCAAAGTTACGTCTCGTGTGTTCCTTGGTTGCGATGGTGAGCTCGGTCACATGGATCGCTTTGCTTGTGTTGTGTCACATGTCGGAATAAATAAAATGAAATAAATAAATACAAAACTTTCATCCCCCAGGGTTGAAGTTTCGGACCGCTTGAATGACATAGTCAAAAATCGATTTCTTGATTAGTATCGATTGATGGCGATCGATACTTCAAGCACGAACTTCAGATTCGTGTTCATCGGCCTCGGCTACCTCCAGGGCTGAATTTCTAGACCGCTTGAATGACATTCACAAAAAATTGATAAATTAATCAATATCCATTAATGGCGATCGATACTTCAAAAACGAACTTCAGATTCGTGTTCAGCGACCTCGAGTACAGAAAACACACACATCCATACACTCTCTTTTATATATAGTAGGATAGCAGGATGAGATGTAATTCTGACAACAATTTAAAATACAACTGAGAAAAGGTTTCCCTGTCTGTATGAGGCACATGTGTGACCATTTTCAGAGGGTGGAACAATAGTTTCAGGCCTTTTAAGAAAAATGACATTCTTCTTTTAGAAAATGTTTAAAATAGATTCGCGCTTAAGCTGATGTCGAGCTGCTTAGCTTGCCAACTAAATATTATGAGATAAAAAAATGGTGCTGAGATAGAGCTGAAGTGTTTTTCAAGCCTTCTCATTAGAAGGAAAAAATGTGCCCTCCTCATGATGTTTAAAACACTAAGAGATAGGATGTCTATGAATCCATTAAGCTTTGGCTCTAGACTGACACGGAGCATGAGTTGATATTTCAGATTTATTTTCGATACTAAAATCGCGAGCCCATGCAAACTTCCTCACCTGCAGAAATTTAAGAGGAGCAACCCCATTTTGAGCGCAAATCAGTCTTAGGCCTACCTTCGCATAGTTTCAAGAAGCTCCTATTACAAGCACAATGAGTGATTTAAGTTGTGTCTGTTTTTGAATGTGTTCGCGTTTATTTCGTGGGTAATGTGCAGAACAGCTTTACAAGGAACCACTTGGCACGCACGCTCGGATATCAATCAAATACCCTCAAGCAATGTGCGAAATAAGAATTTTGGATTGATGTCATTTGCCCTTACTAAGGAGGGTTTCGACATCCCATAGAACTTCAAGTTGAGGCCAGGACCGTTAGAAAGAGCTCGCAATGCTGATTACGAATATGTGTGTCAAAATTGCAAAATGAAATCCCTGAGCGAGTTATGGCCTGCCGAAATCGGGGAATCACCACAGGTTGGCAGCGCGACACACCTGGTGGTGAGTCATCGGAATCCCGTAAGAAGGGCCCGGAAGCTGCGGCGGTGGCGCAGGGGTAGTGCTCACGCTCGGCGGGTGCGACTTCGCTGACTCGGTCCCCGTTCCTGCCATCTTCTTGCAAATCATAATTTATATTTGAAATAACCTTTTGTTCTAAATTATGACACGTGTGTGATTAAATACCCGGGAAAACTACCATACACGTTTGTAAAGATGAAAATGTCACCATAGTAGTTTTTTTACGCAAAAAACTACTATGGTGACATTTTTACCTTCAGTAGGTGGTCTTTCTAGGTCATGTTGAACTCTATTTGTCATGGCAAACGACCTGACCCTTTTCATAACTTTTTCATTGGGTCGAAGAAAGAAACGTCTAGGGATTGAATCAGCAACGTAGGCCCGGCTGGAATATTGCGCACAGCGATCAGTAGACACATCTCATCCCAAGTTTTCATCCGTTTCGACACCAACTGAAGCTGCAGCACCGTCACGTAGAACAGCTGCGAACCTTCTAACGATCTTCTTCTCCTCACGAGTTGGTACATCGTTGTCGTCTGGCACCTCAAATTCAGCGAGAAGAATGGACACCACCTTTGCTGGTGAAAAGGACATGGTGAGTGAATAAAAAGCAGTAGATCAACAACATTTTGTTCTTCGAGATCATACATTCTACTTACCTTTTTGCTTCACACATTTTTTTTTTTGCTTTGCTTCATGACTGCCAAGCTTGTTAGAAACACCTCTAGTTATTCTATATATGACTTGGACTCTATTTGTGCAAAACAGTGAATAAAAATGTCACCATAGCAGTTATTTTCCTTTAAGTATCTCTACAAACGTGTATGGCACTTTCCCGGCTATTTAATCACTCACGTGCCATAATTCAAAACAAAAGGTCATTTGCAAGATAAACTATGATTTGCAAGAAAGCCGGCAGCAACGGGTACCGAACCGGCGACGTCGCACCTGACAAGAGGGAGTACTATCTCTGCGCCACCACCGCTACTGGCAGCCCACTATTACGGAGCCTCTATGACATACCGCTCCCGCGCCAGCTCTTTCGCACAGCCAGCGAGCGACCAGGCCACCTAACTTCGGCAGGTCATAACTCCCTCAGGAATTTCGTTTTGCAGTTTTGACACTCATACTCGTAATCAGCATTCCGAGCTCTTTCTAGTGATCCTGGTCACAACTTGAAGTTCCATGGCAGGTCGGAACCCTACCCTAGTTAGAAGCAAACGAAATGATCTATTACTATTTCACAAAATTGCAAACCAGCAAATTGGAATCGAACTTACAGATTTAGTGTCGATAAGAGCATCCAACACCCGAGGTGGTGTTGTTAAGTATGACACTGATACTGCCAAACAGAACTGTCGCCGTTTCTTCTTCACACATAGACACTCTAGTTATATGAGAAGCTCCGCAAAAAGCATTTCTTGCCACCAAACTATAACGCTTGCAACAAAATTCTCCGTGAGTTGGCGGCCCACTATTACGTAAGATACTCCTAGAGTAGGATACTTCAGATGTGACGAACTCTTCATTAGACATTGTGGACGGTGTTGTATTTCTTATGTGTATTAACTGTTTCGTATTTCTGTTGTAAACTTAGTACATGAACATGGTCGTGTATTAAATGAATAAATGAATTTCATTCTGGCATTGTATTTTCACGTGTGGCTTCGGTACACGTCAAAAATAATTCGATAAACAAACAAATTTGAAAAGTAACGGTAGATTTCTCTTATTATTGGTGCTGCTCTGTAGGTTGGCCAAGAAACATGGACCACAAATGTTATGCTATCTCATCAACGGAATGCATTCAATCGGGTGGGCTTTGTGAGTTTGGAAGCTCGTTTCCTGATCTAATTCAGTGATGACCCATAGTGCCTTCTTCCTTTGTTCTCCACATGGAACTCGCTGCTATCTGCCACCTAGTTACGCTATAATTGAAGACCCGGATACGCGTCCACTCCGGTTCCACGTTCTTGCTTCAGATCCTGCCCAAGCCGATCAAGACTTGCAAGCCTTCGAGGTCGGTGAACTGGTAGCAGGCTTGCCTGACCTGTCCATTGACTGGCCACCGCAGGTAATTGTGTAGGCCAAGCACGCTTTCAAATCACCTCTTCGACACCCCGTAGAAGTAGAATGCGTGACGCATCCCAAATAGGATTGATTAAGGCCCACCTTAATTCGTTGTTTTTTATAATTGACTACGTTCTCTCCCTCTGTGGAATGGCTCATGCCGAAGCTATACTGCACATGCGCTGAGTGCTTCCGGATACGGTCTCTGACCCACCATTTGTCATAGCGGTTACATTGCCGCTATTTTAACAGAACGGGGACATTTCTGGATTGGCTTAAGTGATATTCAATAGATTTCTAAAAGTCAATCCTACGCTCTAAAGGTGGCGATGTCCGTTCCTCCATGTGGTGCCACTGGAAACTGTTCGCTTTTGCGAGCCGAGCTGAACACGGACAGTCGAATGCAGCTAGTGACAGGCCGGCCTACGAACAGCCCATGTCACATCATATGGTTGATGGTGCTGAATGTTTCACGAGCCAATGCTACGGCGTCCGCAGGAGCCGACGCGCACTCGCAAAGCCCGGCGAGTGTGAAAAGTATGCGAGGGTCCATGGCGAGGACGGCATCGGGGGAAACTGAGCTAGTCCAAAAGTCCCGCAACGTAAGCAAGACCCGCGTGGCAGGTCTTAACCTTGATGTGCCCGGTAGGCGGCCACGAGGGCGACCAAAACAGCGGTGGCTTGATACGCTGCATCAGGACTTAAAGATGGCTGGGTTACACCCTGATCAGGCATTTGATTGGGAGAAATGGAGCCAACATTCCAGGAAAGCGGACCCCGCAACTAAGCGGGACAAACGCTGAAGAAGAAGAAGAAGAAGAAGAAGAAGAAGAAGAATCCTGCGCTCTAAACCTGTAATGCAGACTCCCAAAAAAATTTAGAATCTTGATGCTATAGACAGATGAAAATAAAATAACGAAATCCGACATTATTGAACCACCTTAAGACAAAATAACAGCTTTTTTGGTTAAAAACCCAACAACCATTATTGATTCGATGGAGGCGGTTTCGATTCGATCAGCTCACACTTCCTACTAACGAGGGAATATAGCATAATGAAAATTCCTAAATTTAGGGATGGCCACATGGTCGTAAAAGAAAGATGTTATCTTTCTGGCATTGAACCGTCTGTCGTCAGGACCCCGAAGTTTATTTATCCGCAGCCCTATGGGATGTCGTTTTTCTCTGCCAAATTTTACAGGCGGCATGCAGTGGCTGAAAATTTCACGACAACAACACAGAATTAGAGGAGTGTGATGCTGATGCGGATGATCCCATCGTGTTTACCGTACAGAATGTGTTAACGTCTACAAATAGATAGGTAAATGGAATTGCGTTTCTATCTGTCAGTCTTCACCTTCCCCTTTTAGGTCGGAGACTTACACAGGCATAATACAGCCTGCCTACGGGCAGGACTGCAGCAGGACCTTTCTTTTTTGAATCGCTGATGACCCTAACATGACTGCAGAGCGGAGCTGTTTTTATGGTAAAGAGCGATGAGAGTACTGCTACGCAGATTTGTTCGACAACCCTATCATTGAATCTCTCCATTTGATGCTGAACACTCTGAAGAACCCTTTTCCCATATCCACGCTGATCTACTTTCCTTACTACACTGTTCTTGTTTTACGCAATTCTTCATACTAATGCGTGGAACACAGTTCGAGGAGGTAGTAAGTGTCGCGTGCACCCGATGCAGATTCCTGGTTCGGACATCCCGCCCAGGCCAAGCAAGCCTTCCATCCTCTGGGCCGGTGAATTGGTACCAAACTTGTCTGGGAAGGACAAAGAGATGACTTTTTTCAATAGCTGGCCACCACCAGTCATTGTATGGACCAAACGCGCATTCAAATCGCCTCCAACAACAATCTAAAAATATGATAGAATACGCATATGTGCCCATAAACGTTACTCTATTCAACCAGAGAAACTGAAGCAACATTAAGATTTTCAGCATGTGGCAACAGATCCTTGTTTTCGTCATCGTTGCAGCAATGGCTTTTGGGCAATGTAAGTGTAAGCACTTTTCACTATTCGATTTCTTTATATTAACTTGGAATTCAGTTGTACTAAAGAAATGTGATACCTTAGCTGTTACTCTAATTGTATGCTGATGAACATATTTTATTATTGAATACACTTTGCTTTAAGCTACGACAGCAAGCTCCGACGAAGCAATTGTCGAAGTGGGTGTTGATGACGTGTTCGAAAATCTGCTCTTCACAAAAAGTACGAAGAATCTACTTTTTTATGGTTAGATTTGTTAGTGGAGAACAGCCGCACTATAGATGAAAAAAAAAATCATCCGGATTTGAAATTGCTCAAAACAGTCGTGTGACCTCGGAAACAGTGAAAAGCTCAGATTTACGTTATGCTCTCCTTACCATTCCCAAGAGAAGCGCCTAGGCTTCAGTTCCGAAGCGAGTCTGGTAGAGAGTACGAATGACGGCATCGTTAAGCAACGTTTTTCGAATGCTTGTAAATACACTCGGTATCGTTGGGTTACAATCAGTGCCAATTTGGACTTGCTAAAAAAATTGAGCATTTTTATTTGATAAGGCACGCTCGCATCGGAAGCTTCCGTCGAGGACCTGATGATGCAGGCCAGGAAGATCAAGTACGACGTCATCGGACTGACCGAGACGAGAAGACACCACCCCCTACACGCCGCCTACGACTCCGGAGAAGAACTGTTCCTCGGAACATGCGACAGCAGGGGAGTAGGCGGCGTTGGTGTCCTCGTCAACACGCACTTGGCCATGAACATCGATTCGTACGAGTCTCTGACAAGCCGAATCGGACGTCTGCGACTGAAGCGATGTGGCTCCGTGCCAGCCTTGACTGTGTTCGTCGCGTATGCCCCAACATCCGACTACGACGACGAAGACGTCGAGGCCTTCTACGTGGAGCTGGAGAAGTTCTATAAGGAAGATCACACCTTCTACAAGGTGATCGTCGGCGACTTCAACGCCAAGATCGATTCACGAAGGTCGTCGGAAGAACTTCACATCGGAACCCACGGTTTGGAGTGGAACGAGCAAGGTGAAAGGCTGTCTGAAAGAGAAAGATTCAATCTTCTGATTGGCCTTCCAGCGTTAAACATGACGGTCTTTACTGTGTATATTAGAAGCAAATCTGGACAAAATCCACAGAATTTCTGAGAACAAAAATCCCTTTTCAGTTCAAGAACTACTGGCCATTGGTTGTCATGAAGTTGGATTCCGCGATGGACTTGAGCCTCTCTGTTTGGACGACAGTGAGCGAATCTTTTTCATGTCCAATTTTTTTGTATGAAAAAAGAAAACCTTCGAAGGGCTGAAGCACAACGACCTTTCAAGAGATGATCAGTACATATTGTAACTGCGCCGAGATATTTATTTCTTCTTTATATTTAAGCACTTGTAATTTTTATACATGACTTTCCTCAAGAACGTATCTTTACTAGGGAAGGTTCATGTGAGGAAGTGGGTAGTTTCTTATCGAAGGACGTCTGTAACTCTATCTTTACTAAAATGTTAAAGCGAAATCGTTTTGAATTCATGTTTTCAAAATTTCATTAAAATGGACAGCAACAGACAATTACGAAAATTAATAAGTTGTATGGAAAGTTTTCGGTTGCCCATGTTATAAGAGCGCGCTTTTCTTCTACCTATTCTCCTACACGATTCTGAGCAATGCTTTCTGTTACTTTAGGGCTTTCACTATTTTCTACACAACGCGTCTCATGTCAGCGCTTCACAACTGCTTTCGTAGACAAGTGCTTACAAAGGCTCGCTGGACAGTCTTAGAGCAATTCCTGAGTAGGTCGGCTGCAAATTTGCGATAAACCTCCTCAGACGCTCACTCTACAGCTGTCTCCCACTCGATTCATAGGTTCGGTCCTATATGCATTGTGCGGCGCACTCCAAAGGCTCGCTGGACAGTCTTAGAGCAATTCCTGAGTAGGTCGGCTGCAAATTTGCGATAAACCTCCTCAGACGCTCACTCTACAGCTGTCTCCCACTCGATTCATAGGTTCGGTCCTATATGCATTGTGCGGCGCACTCCAAAGGCTCGCTGGACAGTCTTAGAGCAATTCCTAAGTAGAGCGGCTGCAAATTTGTGATAAAACTCCCCAAACGCTCCCTCATCAAGCTGTTGCTCGATCGCTCTACAGGTAGTCGCGCCCACTCGATTGATTCTGTCGGGCCTATATGCATTGCTCAGCTGTACTGAGATCTATAGGTCATTAGATAGAGCTTGAGCAGCTGAGCTCAAATATATGTTTCATTTTACAAGTACTTGAATTTAAAAAAGTTATTTAAAAAGGCCGCTTTAGACCGTTCCAAAGCGGCCTATGTTGACCTTTCCGGGATTTCCGGCGAATGAACGGAGGAACATGGCCGGTACTGTAGATGATTTCTCTCTAATATAGCACAACTTTTGATTCAATTCCGACGTCGCGTTTCCGAGATTCAGGCCATAAAGTCCTTGTCACGAAAATCGGTCTTTCCTACTGTCAAGGAAAGTGGTCCATTTTCATCAATTTTTGGCAGTCTTCTTACATAATTCATACGTATTTAAACATGCACGTTTCCCCTACTTGAGGGTACCAAAACCTCATATGAAGTCCTGGAGTAAGAAAATGAGGCAACGGCGAGGATATTCAAGGCACTAAAATAGCGAGAACTTTACCGAGAACCTAATACATTATCAAGACTTCACACATTTGTTCATCAAACGTGATTTTGAATACCACTGATGTTACTTCGTAACTGTGAAATGATGTCAGTCAATGGCAACTCGACACATAAAGATAAAATACGGCGTTATTCAAATCTTTTTGGGGGATGCGCCGCGCATTCTACTTCAACGAGATGTCGCGGAGGCGACTTCAATATGTATTTTGCCATACAGTGACTTACGGTGGCCAGCCGATGTACAATTCTGCGTTTTACCCTTCCCAGTCACGCCTGGTACCAATCACCGACCCCGAAGCGATGGAAGGCTTAGTTGGCCTGTGGAGGGAAAATCCGAACCAAGAATCTGATAATCTGTGGGTAAACACGACCTCTGACTTCTCCTCTGACTGAGTTATACGCGCATCAATCTTGATACATATGTATGAATTCGTAATTATCATATAATTTCCGCCCTCAGACAAAAGAGATATTTCAATGCACATTTGATGATAACTTTGAGATTTGTTTTAAAATTCTCATGTTTTCAGTGACAACTCCCGCATCTGTTTGAGCATCACTGCCTTCTTTGTTATCTCTATGCGACATCGGAACTCTCCAGGACGGCTGTACTTTATGTTATGATGATGCTTTTATGTGGACCTGATGTTCAAGGCTGGCAATAAACCGTTTGACAACAATTTATTGAAGTCATTTCTGATCGTTTCAAAAGGCACTAACAAAATATTGTATTACTAGGTGACGAGAAGGGACGCTTGGAGACCCTAGTCAAAGACTTGCGAGTCACTGATGGAGACTACTCTGAGCCTTACCTGGAGCGCTCGCTCATGTTGTAGCGGAAGGGTCAAGCTTGAGCTTCAAGAATCCAAAGGAGAGTCTTAGGACTATGTTATACTTCGACGACGCTGCGACACGTCAGCTACAGCCCGTCACAGACGTCGGGGACGCCAACGTCGCTGGCGACGTCGTCAACAGGAGAGCATCGGAGCACATTTTTAGCATCGCAGCGCGTTTTCAATGTCATCGTTTGGTAACCAGACTACGGATAGAAACGCTAGATGATCAATCTGCCTCGAATTTGCTTAAATTGTGTGCTTTTCTTAATATGTTTCGAGACTTGATGATGATTCTTGTTTTGTATGAACGGCAGCCTGCTCGACCATTGTTAATCTGGCAAATTTTCTCTTACTAGCCACATTTGCCTTTAGAAGGATGGAAAAATGTGATCTAAAGCAGTTTTTCAAAGCGGCCTTGGGAAAGAGATGCGTGAGATGTCGGATGAGAGGGTATGCGCCATTGGCCAACAGCCTCAACCTGACTACAAATTGATGGTACGGGGCAGTGTTTGGGCATTTTACGACTAGTGATTTACCAATTCAACGATTTTACCAGCATTTTCGTTAAATTTCTTTATTGGAGTTTAGCAAAGGCCTTTTTCGTTAAGTCGCATTTATATTAAATCTGCGCGGAATTATCGAAATTCAAAGGAAAATTTAGCTTTTAATTAATATGAATTATCTCGAAAAGCTCTTCGTAGAGGTTTGCAGTATAGTTTCAGAAAGCGAGGAAACACTACTTATTTTCTGCACAGTTTTAGTTTGTGTTGCTTGCTCTGCAAGAAAGCGAAAAGGCCTAGAAAATGCGAAAAGTACGGGTGAGAAGAACGGAAAGGCGAAGAGAGGCGACGAAGTGATGGCACAATTGGTTGACCCAGGACGGTCGTCTTTTGCACTTCTCGATTTCGTAATTCGAAGTCCGGTGGGGATGCAGTGCCGGGAACGAAGAACCAACCCACAATCAAAACACCCCATCGGAGCGCATTTTCTGCCACCCTTGAATGACGTCGCCACAGACGTCGTCGGCCCATCTGTGGCGACGGAAGTAACGCCTCTGCGGAGCTCTCGGCGACGCCGCCGGCGACGCTGTGTTGTGCGGCCCCTACAACACACCGCCGCCGACATTGGCGACGCGTCGCGAAGTATAACATAGGCCATAGTGGGTTACGCTAGAGGATTCTCTAGCAGTTTTGCCTACATGTTTATGTGATTTTTGTATCTCTCGCATTATAACCTGTTTGTTCCATGTGTTGGTTTGGCTTTGAGAAGGCTTGCGCACAGCTTTGTCTTCTGAAGAAAACACGTCATGAATATGAATATGAAAGGTATTGAATGCTGATTGCTCTGCAGCTAAAAACAACGATTTTCCGGCAGTAGTCCTTATATCAGTCAGCAGTGGTCCTTGTTTTTTTTTTTGCAGTCTTTTAGACGAATGTTACGATCCATGTTTTACCTGAAGGAGCGACATGTGGATCTAAAGTTGTACTTAATAGTAAACTGACAAAACAATCAAACTAATTGTTTAAATTTCCATTTTTTTTGTATACATGCTCTGCAAAGATTTTTTGAACCGAATCGATCACGGAGCTGCAATCGAGCGCTTGACCCCGGTTGCATATCCGTTTTTCGTCACGGAAATAAGTTCCACTTCTGGAGGAGACGACGTATAAGAATGAAATTCTACAACAAAGAATTTGTGAATTCTGAAAAATGTGAATTTTGTGAAAGAATGAATTTCTGCAACAAAGAATTAAAGCGAGTTAGGAATCCGGCCTCAGGTGTTCCCTCGACGTCCCGCGGAATCCAGTCGGTAACGGCTCTCGTCCAGTAGGTGTCTGTAGAGCGCATCACATGGCCGCCCCATCTAATTTTCGACGAATGGGCCCATGCAAGAGCGTCTCAGATCTTCGATCGTCGACAGAGCTCGGAACTCATCCTATTTACATAGGTGTAATCATACGAAACAGCATGTGCAGTGGTTGATTGCTTGTTAGCGGAATCTCCATCTCAGCTTTCAAAGCCCTTGAGACTCTATTAGAGTTATGAGGGTGCCTGCCAGATAATGATGATTGATGAAATCTATAATAGTACTCTTTTGCAGTACTTCGCCTCTGTTGTTTGCACAGGTCAAGGTCTTTTTCGTCTGTGCTCAGGTTGTTTAAGAATCTCCATAGGTGGATCAGAGCTTTTTTCTTGACTCAAAAGCTACTTCGCTACTTCGAAACATGTTCTTCCGCTATGTGATGGGTGGAGATTCTTGCAATCCATATCCGCCCTTGAGACTCCATATCTCCTGATACTATTCCCGGGTAAAAGAGTCCCGGTTGAATGCTGTGAAGGCCAATTTAGGGCCTCCTTGTGGAGATATGAACGGGCAAGTGATAAAGGAGGGCGTCATTTAATCCTCTTTCCGGTGCGTTACGCATTCTACTTCTGCGAGATGCGTGGAGACTATTTGAATGCGTATTTGTGCTATACACGGACTTGCAGTGGCCTTGACAGCTGATGGACAAGTTAGTGCATCTTTCCCTGGCCAGTCTGCTCTGATTCAAAGACCCCGGAGGGCTAAAAGCTTGATTGGCATGGATGAGAAATCCGAACCAGTAACCTGGTAGGGTGTGCATGCGACAGCTGGTACCTCCTCCGACTGCGCTTCAAGCGTCCATAAACAATATAGAACAGCTAACAATGAATCGCAAGACTTTACAAATCTAGAAACCTCTATGACTTCTGCTCCCTTTCAAAAGCTTTACTTGGCTCATTTCATTAACAACGAAGACGGTTATAGCTCCTCATACCTGCTATGGTCTGAACCACCTGCTACGATGTGATAACAATCTCGATGAGATCTGAAACTGAACGGCGTGACCTTTGTTGCGAGCTACAAGTGCCTACATTTGTTACTAAGTAACTTTCGGTTTTTGCAATGACGTAATAGCTGCTGAAAAGAAAGAAGAACCAGATCTAACTTTTGAAAAGATAGCCTCTTCACACTCCAGCGGAATGCTAGCGGATCGCCAAACGTTTATAGATAAGTTCTGCTACATTTGGGCACAACACTTTTTATTTCACCATCTTTAAGCAACAGGAACGAGCGAGTTGGAATGGGTATCATTGACTTAATTTCTGTCAACGTCCCAGTGGGCAATGGATGCCCTCGCTCTGAAATGTAGAAGCACGGGGACAGAAATCGCGACGTCGGGCTAACGATCCATCTCGGACACTGGGTCGCCACGGGCCGAACCATTTTCAGCCCTCCCAACGGTTTAGCAACTGCAGTTGCCATTTGCAACTGCAGTTGCTATTGGGGTGGTAACAGCAACACAGTTGCTACTCCGTTGGAAATTGTTGCTACTCTGTTGCTATTCGGGCGGAAGCGTTTAGCGTGCTCCGATGCGACCGCTCGCGCCGCTCGCGCGGAAAGGAAAAATTTGAGGGTAGCAACGCAGTAGTAACGCAGTGTTGCTATCCGGACGCAGTGAATAGCGGCGTGGGATGGCGTGTGCATGCCGTAGTCACACTGCATGCCGTTTGCTCATGCCGTCATGTGGACATATACAAGTTGATGTGTTCCACGTCCAACTCTGGATGAATCGTGGCATCGTTGAGGTCGTATTGAATCCTGGCATCGTTGACGTCGTAATAGACTAGCGGTTTCTTCAGCGTAGCCAAGATTGTGGGTCCAGACTTTATTGCGGTTTATGTTTCGGCGTTGTGAACGCATATACATAAGTTGATGATGTTGTTTGTCATTGTTTGTTTGTTTTATTTAATATCAGTGTGTCATCGTTTCTTTTGTCGTGTTAGCGACACTTTTTATAAGGTGACCCCCTGGCGCAAATAGGGTCGGGGGGGGGGGGGGGGGTCAAGGTACAAGCAATGGTACAGCTCTGTTCTGTTTAAGCAGAGAAGGGACTCCTGGGTGTGGCTTGAGTGACGCGCCCGTGTTAAAATTGCCTAGATCCTGGAGTTTCCTCCCTTGCCCAATTGGGAAGCACATAAAACACGGATATGTAATCGAAACAAGGAGATAAGACCGTATTTACATTCGCTGTATGTAGCTACCCGCCGCGGCAGGCCATGTTGACCCCCCCGGACCCTACTTGCGCCTACCTATTCTTTACTATCAGTGTGTTTTGTCGCTTTGTTTTTGTGTTGGTGACATTTTTTAGGAGGTGACCCCCCCCCCCCCGACCCCATTTGCGCCGCCTTATACAACGCCTTTGGGTAATAGGAAATGAAAATTTTACGCGGCACTGGTGTAATCCACCCCTATGATGAACGGAGCTAGGCCATTTCTGATGTAATTAGACACACATGTGCCCTATTACCAAGGCGAATATCCACGGAGTACAGGGTGATCTCCTTCGAGGCGCTTTGCGCCGACTTTGCTTTGGTTTAAAAAGTTTTAGGCTAGCCTGGAAGGGAAGCGATCGATTATGAGCTGACCCGGCGTCGATTTCCGTCCGATGCGGGCGGCTCGCGCGGCGGTCGGAAAACGTCGTCCGGCCGACGCCGTTGCCGCGTTCGGACACGTTCTATTCCGCCGGCTCCACGTCTCACGTCTCATTCTGGGCTCCCATCATCATTCCAACTCGCTTCTGTTGGCGTGTGGTCGTATCGTTCGCCAGCGGTTCGTCAGATTCGTCTGATTCTTCACTCCGTCCTGAACCCCTCACCGATTGTTCTATCGAATTGGGCGCTGACGCTGCGCAAAACGTCGCGATTTCCCATCAGTTGTTTGTTTGTTGTTCAGACGCAAATAGGGTGGGGGGGGGTGGACATGGAGCGAATGTGAATGTAGAGAAGCGAAGAAACTGAGAACAGTTGCAGCACCCGCGCAAAACGGATCGGGGAGGAGGGGGGGGTCACCTTGCAAAAAGTATCGCCAACACGAAAAGGCGTGTGGTCGTATCGTTCGCCAGCGGTTCGTCAGATTCGTCTGATTCTTCACTCCGTGGTTCGTCAGATTCGTCTGATTCTTCACTCCGTCCTGAACCCCTCACCGATTGTTCTATCGAATTGGGCGCTGACGCTGCGCAAAACGTCGCGATTTCCCATCAGTTGTTTGTTTGTTGTTCAGACGCAAATAGGGTGGGGGGGGGTGGACATGGAGCGAATGTGAATGTAGAGAAGCGAAGAAACTGAGAACAGTTGCAGCACCCGCGCAAAACGGATCGGGGAGGAGGGGGGGGGGTCACTTGCAAAAAGTATCGCCAACACGAAAAGGCGTGTGGTCGTATCGTTCGCCAGCGGTTCGTCAGATTCGTCTGATTCTTCACTCCGTGGTTCGTCAGATTCGTCTGATTCTTCACTCCGTCCTGAACCCCTCACCGATTGTGGGGTGAATCGTTTTGCGCAGCGTCAGCGCCCAATTCTATCGAATTGTTGCGCAGCGTCAGCGCCCAATTCTATCGAATTGGGCGCTGACGCTGCGCAAAACGTCGCGATTTCCCATCAGTTGTTTGTTTGTTGTTCAGACGCAAATAGGGTGGGGGGGGGGTGACCATGGAGCGAATGTGAATGAAGTCTTATCTCCGCTTTTCGATTACAGATCTGTGTTTTACGTGCTTCCGAATTTGGCAAGGGAGGGAACTCCAGGATGTAGGCAATAGGCAATTCTAGCACGGGTGCGCCACTCGAGCCACACCCTGGAGTCCCTTCCCCTGCCTAAATCTGTGCTATAGCTCTATTCTGTGCTCTCCTCCGCTGACGTGAGATTATGAGACTGCTATTATTTGAGCGTAACCGACCGCGTAAGTGTTAGCTTGTTCTTATTTCATTGATTTGGTGGTGTTTCGGCTCGCATGTCATTCTCGCGTAGGGCCTAAGCCATCGGTATCGGTCAGGACCTAAGCGAGAATGACATGCGGGCCGAGCAAAGTGATGGCGTGAAATGGCTCGGGGGACGGGGTCGTCGTGCCAGAAAGCCCCTTGTTGTATTGAAAATGAAATTGAATACTGGTGAGAAGAGAATTCGAACTCCTTCATGAACTTCATGAACGTGCTCAACCATTTTTGATGTGAGAAGAGACATTCATATATACCTTGAAGAGAGATGATCACTGATGGTTTACAAGAGATTTGTAACATAAGCCCTCTAAGCCCCGCCCCGCGAGCCAATTTGCACCGGATCTGATTTGACGAATTAAGGAAATTAAGCTCACTATATAGTTGTGCCTATTCGACTTATTCGAATAATTATTCGTTCAAATTACGCGAACAATTCCTGGTATTCGAATACTCAAAGTTTCCTGATTTTCGATTTCCGTTTGAAATTGAATATTGGAACACCAGGAAGTTTCGAATTCGAATAATATAGTAAAATAAATTGTTCGAATAATTTTTCGAAAGTCGAATAACCACAACTATACTGACCAGGGAGAATGGTAACTTTGTTGTGAACTGGTTACGTAGTGAAAATGGAAATGTACGTAGTGAGAATGAAATTGAGCGGTGAAGTGAGTGTCGTTAGTCGTTAAACTAAGTCGAAAACGAATTAAGTGAAAGTCTAAACGTCAAAAACGGAATTTTAAGCGTTATCGAAAAGAAGTTAGGTTAAGCAAACTAGGGAAAACTCTGATTTTTCTAGGATTTTTTCGTGAACTAGTTTGGTTGTCTGAGTGTGTGAGTGGGATGCTGAGTGTGTGAGTGGGATGAGTGAGAGAGAGAGCAGTGACTATTGCTAAGAAGTCTCAAGAATAAGTAAGAAGAAAAAAGAAAAACTCATAGGCTTAAGTTAAGTATTTAAGCATTAAATTATTGAATAAGCGTTGTCGATAAGGCATGAATGTTTGATTCGTTTTCGATTTCATTTTACTACGATTTCTCGATTTCAATTTGCGATTTCATCGTTATTGCATGCATGATTTTTTTGCCATGTACATCATACACTAACACTAACACTCACTAACCTTAACCTTAACAAATTTAAAATTTAATTCAAACAACGTGAACAACAAGAAACAACAAGAACAGGAAGACGTTACCAACAGAACGAAATGCAACACATAGAAGCAAGAAAAATAGAAAGCAACAACAACAAACAGAAAGCAACAACAGCAAACAGAAAGCAACAACAACGAGAGCAAGCAACTAAAGCTAAAGCCTCGAGGGATTGGATTAGATTAGATTATTCTCTCCATTCGTTCGTTGGTTAATTCTCGGTTAATTCTCGTTCCTTCATTGTTGGTTGTGCCTGGAATCGCCGTTGTGCCTGGAATCGCCGTCGTCGTTGTTCATCGTTAGCACAAGCCTCTAGTCATCGGCCGCTAAGAGCATTTTAGGGGATTTCTGGAGCTGAACTCCTGCCTAGCGGGCATGCAGCGACTGGAATAACAGCAGGACGACTACACTGCAACGAAGTCGAAGGAGCTCACACTGCCAAACCTTCCTCGCTTACGACGATGTCACGCAAGTTTGGCGGGTTCCGCAGCTGGACGTTTCCGAAATGGAGGACATACCTAATGCCTGCTTTAAGGTCGGTAGCGTCGATGTAAAGAGATGTTTCTTCGTTCTCCAGTTTAAGCATAAGAACGCAACACCAAAGTGTGGTTTATAGAGCTGTGACCTGAACAGAGTACTCGAGCTCTGGGTTCGCAACGGCCGCATCAAGCAATATGACCACATCGTCTCCTGCGTGGACTTCTTTCGAAAGTATCTGAGGAAGGTTAGTAGTGTCCCCTCGTCTTCTCCCTCTACATGCATGATAAACCATAACCTTCTCAAAAGCTTTCTCAAGTTCTCGCATCGGTCGCGAAAGTTCTTGAATCGGTCTGACGCAATCAATATTGATGGCGCAAGACCGCTTCTGATGTTCCTAGCGTGTTTTCAGCGCCGCCGCCGTAGTGTGGATGCAGTGTATCAGTCCTGCATGCTCTAATGTCTTCTGTTCTATCCATCTGGTCGGCTATCACTTTATGAACGTCGTGGTGGAGTTCAGGCCCAGACTGAACACCACGACGCCTCTGTCGTCTCTTCCTCACGCATGGTCACCTATGATTTCTGTTGCACTTTCTCAAGGCCTTTTGATCAAAGGGTTCTCACCACAACATGATTTTTGTACGCACATGTTATTTACTTGAAGTTTTGCAATGGAACAATCAACAACGACTCGTCTTCCCCCTCTATGTGCATGATAAACCATAACCTTCTCAATAGCTTCCTGTAGGACCATATTTTTCTAGGCCTGTGATCCACCGCAGTTGATTCAGCGTTACGCAACTATGAAGGCTTCAGCTTCTAAGAGGCAGAAGACTTCTCAAGCTTCTATCCTCGAAGGGAACAACTCGGCATCGAGGAATGTGAGGAACGTAAGGGGTTCAGTTGTAATGAGAAACGGAAAATCGTGAAGCAATAATGCAGGTTAATGCAGGTTATTTGTTATTAGGACGACGTCGAAAGCATCGTTGATAGCACAGAGGAGGAGGACGAGGAGGAAGACGAAGGAGATGAGGACACTGCAGAAGGCGAAACGGAAACGGAGAACCCTGATGAATTGCTGATGCTGTCGGCTTAAATGGAGAAGGGCTTCGCACTTCGATCTCGTGTTGCTTTGCTTTGGCAAAAAAATTGATAAAAATTGATAATTTGTGCGAGAAGCGATGCCGGTGGTGTCAGGGGTTCTGTCCTACTACCTCAGACTGTATATTACCAAGTAGCGCAAGTCTTTAAACCTCAATTTTTCTTGCTAGAGTGTTGTTAGTTTCGAATAGTTTCGATGTCGCATCCGTATCCCATTCCGCCGCCCCCACGGAGAAGGAAGAGGAAAACGCTTGCTGATTTACAGGGTAGTAGCGATATCGCCATTTAATTTCCTTTAAAATTCTAAGTGAAACTTGAAGAATGAAGAGTCGGAATTCTTCAGCTGAAGCCCCGCCGCTTCCGCCCGCGACTCCCCTCAGACGAGCAAGTAGTAGTAGACAGGAAGGCGAAGGCGAACCCATTCGAGAGGCTGGTAGTCGACGAGGTGCCGAGCACGAAGGAGCAGTCGAGGAGGTTCTCCCTCTACATGCATGATAAACCATAACCTTCTCAATAGCTTCCTGTAGGACCATACTTTTCTAGGCCTGTGATCCCCCACAGTTGATTCAGCGCTCTGTAAAGGCGCCACTGCTGGATCTTCCTGAGCAGATTGTGGAACCCCTCATAGGTAGCTCCATACTGTTTAGTTCTGCCTCCAACTTCAACTCTTGACCCTCCTTTTGCAGGAATTTGCCAGACGGCATACGGCTGGGAGCACCACAGCTGTCCCTCGCCCAGTATGTTGAAGGCCCACCCCACCCCGTTGGTTTCGATTGCTATATAAATACTACTTTACTATATTACTTTACTGACCAACCACTGGCTAATTTCTTAAAGTTCAGATATTGGACCGCATTGGGCGAGACAGATGAGGAGAGGCGCACACAGCTTGTCGAACGTAGAAAAGCCATGAGGCGCTGGAGGAGACTGATAAAAGTAGCGCTCCAACGTGCGCTGTAGGTTGCCTGATACTCGCTTCTTCTCATCTGTTTATGAGAGAGATTAATCAAATTTATCTATTTAGAAGGGACATCAGAAAATATGTCCTCGACTCTAACGCGCGTCTGGTTAACGCGCCGGTGCGTTTCCCTCCTCTCTTTCTCCTCTCGAAATAATTCAAAAATAATTAAATTTTTCCAGAACGTGAAATTTGTTCACGGCTGCCACACACGGCGATCCTCCCGCCGTTATAACGATGACGACGACAACGACGACTTCGATTGAGGACGACGACGAGTTAGACTGAGGACGAGGTTAACGCTCCACATTGATTCCTTATCCGGCTCATGTGCGTCATGTTTCTTTTTGAACAAGGGTGTGCGCTCCATGTTAAATTTTAACTACTCGTCTATCATCATTTTTAACCGTTTTTAGGGACACCTTTTGGCGTAAAATTAGACAAATTCACAAGAGCACTACTTGTTGAATACCTTTTTTTGTTCAAACTTTGGTCAAAAAGTTTAGTAATAAGTTAAGCTTTTGGTTAAAGTTCGGCCAAAAACTTTAGTGAAAAGTTAAGCAAAATACCTGCTTCTTGAGTTGAAATGAGTTGGAATTGAACTCTCTTAAGCGGAGCACCCACCCTTGTTTTTCTTCCTATACATCATGTTCTTTGTCTTTGAATATCTGATCATCACTCGGATCGATATCGTCTTCATTGATGTCGTTTTCATTTTTGCCATCACATTTTTTGTCTTCAATACCATGTGTGTCTCACATTTTAAATTAGAATGCTCTTGCGATAATAAATGTATACATAAAAAATTTGTAATTATGGATATATATACGCGTATATACACCCGTATATACAGGTGCATATATATCCATATATATGCATGTATATATGCATATATATACATACATATATACATATATATAGGTTTACATAGATATACTCGTATAATATATGCATGTATACGCAGTATACACTACTGTAAATACATGTATATACCGTATATACATGTGTGTACACTCGTATATACATGTGTATATACATTTATACACAGTATACACCACTGTATATACATGTATATACCGTATATACATGTGTGTGCATGCGTATATACATGTGTGTGACCATACATATGCACACATTATGTATGCATATATATGATCACATAGATGTATATACGCGTGTACACACATGTATACACTGTATATACATGTATATACAGTGGTGTATACTGTGTATGCATGCATATATACGAGTATATCTATGTAAACCTATATATATGTATATATGTATGTATATATATGCATATATACATACATATATATGGATATATATACACCGTATATACGCGTGTATATACGTGTATATATGTGTATGTTGTGTGTATATATATTTCATGTGTTACGCGCGTGTATACACAGTATATGGATGTACTGTGGACATCCATTGTATGTACGAGCTGGATATGCGTGGATATATGTGTAGATATGCGTGGATATACGCGTGGATATGCGCGGATATACGCGTGGATATGCGCGGATATACACGCGGATATGCCGATTTGCAACGCATTTGCAACTCGTGTTCCCGCGTTGCAACACCTTAGCAACTCGGGCCGACACCCCATCAACACGCTTCGACACAGTAACAACGCTACTGCGCCGCAGTAGCAGGTGGCCGTGAGGCCCGCGTTGGAAAATGGGCCGACTGTGGGCCAGCGAGTGCCAGAGATATTGCACTGGGCAGCGCGTATACAAATCGACAGAATTTTCGAGTGTTGCCAGTCGACCCTTAGCATTCAATCCATGAAATACACTTAGCTGTCTAACACTAGCAACGACAATATGCTAGCTTGGTGAGGATGCACTGGCGCTTTGTCAGGTACCATGTTCAAATCCAAATCCATCGGTATTTTTTCGATGGAATAGCCCCCCCCCCTAACGATATTTTATTGAAATCAAAATTCTAGCGCCAGGATTCGAACCCCTCTTACCAGCTGACCGGGCAGGAATCGTCTACGCCATTACACCACCGGCGCTGTTTGATCGAATGCACCATCCAAAGCTTGTGGGACCCGTCACCTTTTATCTGAATATCGGGGAGGGTCCCCGATCTCAGCTTGAAACCAGCTGGTGGTCTTGATAAAAATGACTCAATTCGTTTTCTTTGAGCCTCATGTGGCTGGTGCTGAGGTTTAAAGCTGTTACCACGATGATTTGTGGATCGCAATGTTTCAGCGGACGGTTCATCCCGGTATACAGGTGAGCGCTGATGGGTCCTACCAGGTGTGAATGTAGTGTTGAATCAAACAGCGCTGGTGGTTTAAGGAGTACATAAAGCGTTCCCTTCCGGTCAGCAGGAGGTGTTCCGCCTGGTGCTAGAGTTTTGTTAGCAACAAAACATCGGTATAACAGTTGTTATTAGTTCATTTCACTTAATTTCTTAAAGGTTTAGTTCTTTATTTGGTATGCGGAGAAATGTCGCTGCCAATCGAGGGACTGATATTGTTGTGTTGTCCTTTTCTTCCATTTTCCTTCCTGTGCTTGGCTTGATTCTAGTTTTCATTTTCTTTCTGTCGTGGAGCACGTCCTCTTGGATAAACAAATAAATGCATAAATAACAGCTGACCACCTCGATACCAGCCGCTTCAGAAATAGGCTCCGTTACTGAACATTACAACAATCTTTTATGTTGGATTTTCCTTATGTCTACACATTCAGATGTCGTTACCAGATAGCATTCATGGCAACGAATCAGTTCGGGAATCCTTCCACATCGTCTTCACGTCATACACCTGCTGTCTGATTGCGAGCATTGTCTACGGCGTTCCGAGTCTCCTTCTGACAATGAAGATTATTTTCGCCATAACAAATCCGTGCTTCAAGCACTATTTCAGAACGCCATTCTTCTTTCTCTTCACGCATGATTGCATTCTGGTGAGTTTAGTCCAGAACACAATTTGATGCAAGTCTCTACGCTATAGATAAATAAATATGTATATATAAAATTTTCTAATCAAATTGGACACTTTTCTAGGCTAGCGAAAGACATTCGAAACTGAAGCGAACTCTTCCGAATCGATATGACTTTCAGGCTTGTCAAACTACAGACTCAATAAGATGGTTAGAATATTTTTTCGCTGAATGAAAATCATACTCTATAATAATCCGCTAAGCGATGAGTCACACTATCGATCGACGTGATGAGTCATAAAATAGGGGAAATTACGGGGAAGTTACGGGGCACAAATTAAGGCAAGAAAATAGCGGAAAATACCAAGACGCCTTCTACGTGCCTGGCGACTCAGTAGACGAGCTGAACACGTCGGCAACCGTGCCAGGCGATGCAGTAGACGTGCCGAACACGTCGGCAACCGTGGCAGGCGATGCAGTAGACGTGCCGAACACGTCGGCAACCGTGGCAGGCGATGCAGTAGACGTGCCGAACACGTCGACAACTTCAGTCCTGGGGGTAATCGAGGTCGCTGAACATGACTATGAAGTTCGTTTTTGAACTGTAGATCACCATCAATCGATTTCGATCAAATTATCGATTTTTTATGCATGTCGTCCAAGCGGTCTGAAACTTCAGTTCTGGGGTAATCGAGGTCGCTGAACATGACTATGAAGTTCGTTTTTGAACTGTAGATCACCATCAATCGATTTCGATCAAATTATCGATTTTTTATGCATGTCGTCCAAGCGGTCTGAAACTTCAGTCCTGGGGTAATCGAGGTCGCTGAACAGACGTCGGCAACCGTGTCTGGGCATTTAGATGATTATCGACAGAAGGCCTTCACAGCAGGGGAGAAAATCGATATCGATCGATATTATCGATTTTTTGCGGATGTCGTTTAGGTGGTGCGGAACTTCAGCCCTGGGGTAATCGAGGTTGCTGAACACGAACCTGAAGTCGATCAATCAATATCGATCGATATTATCGATCAAATGACCTTAGGTTTTCTCGGGGTGGGGCGGGGGGTGTGAGACAGTGCTCTACAACAGTCTGAGGTGCTCTACAACAGTCTGAGGACGGAAGCACTGATTAAAGCAAATAAATTACGCTTCTGAACTGTCTGGAGATAGTGCCGACGTTGAAGGGATGTTGAGGATGGATGGAGGAAGAGCTGGACGGCTTCATATCGAAGAACTACTCACCTGATAGATTAAAGAAGGTAGACCAAGGTTCGAAATTACTAAGGTTTTTAAATACCTCTTTTCCCTGCTAAGGTGCCGAGAAGGCTGCACAAGCAGAGCAGCTGCTTGAAGTGAGTGATCTTGGCTTAGTGACTCTCTAAGGTCGCGCGAAGCGCGCAGGTGCGAGACACGCCGACAGGCGTGTCGGAGCACTTGTTTAATATAACTATCTTTGAAGTTTTTTAGTCCATCTGCCCCAATAGGTGTAATAATTTTACAAAGATTTTATTTCCTTAGAAAAAACTATTCTAACACTTTTGGAAAGTCTCTAGTTTAATGTAGAAGGAGCTTATTTAAATTCGGAAGCACTTACTTTGCTTTCAAAAGTCTTCGCTTAGCTAGAAGAGTGTATAATTTGATTTGGAAAGTGTCCAATTTGAAGCAATTTGACCTGAGAATGGTATATATAAACGTAAAGCATTTTGAGCTTTATTATGAAATTATTCCAGGAGTTATTTTTTAATAGCGAACTCTGTGACATGCGCCATGAGTTTGTGTTCTGGGTGATCTTGCGGGTGCCCAGTGAAAATCATTTTTGACTCCACTGTTATATTTGCTCACGTTTCGCTTCTGAGTGTAGTTAGAAGGGTATGACCAAATCAGCAGACCATGCACCGGATTCATCAACGATTATACCCGCGCGTATGCAGGATATTGGGGTAGACGTACCCACAATAAGACATTCATGAGAAACCTTATCCGCCACATCGTGGATATATCAGTGGGTAGAGAAATCTCGGCGATCGTCGTGGGTATATCCGCATGCCCGCGAGGATTTCGCGCCTCATTTGTCAATGGTGGCGTTTCCGTGAGATCAGCTGTTCCCGCGAGAGACTTAGTTCTACCCTACCCTTGTTTCCTTCCATAATGTACACGCTTGTTGCGAATCGGTGGTCCGTTCGCGAGGAAACATGCCTCTGTTGAGCTGTTCCTATTCGCCCGTGGCAAAGCGAGGTAACCACAAGACCCAAGGGGGATAGTAGGGGAATCCAGCGTGGTAACCTTTAGCCCCTCGCGCTGGACAGCGCCTGGATTGACGCGCGCGCACCACACTCCAGCCGCGGGTGCCTACGGGTGTGCAGTAGTGTACCCCGGCTGTAATGAATGAACACAACCCCCAAATATTATCCTACACAACAAGGTACCCCAACATGATAACACAACAGCACCCGACATGAGATACATGCGGCAATATACACCAATACAGACACTGTACTACTAAGGAGCTCACCACCTTCCTCGTCGTATGTTGCACAATATATACATCCATGGTTTATTCCACATACCAGCATCGCACTACCATATCAGGATATAGAAGGTGAATACCAGATAATATGGAAGAGGCAGGACCGCTCCTGCTAGAATGACTGAACTGGCTATACGAGGCTTGGAGAGCCCCTTCCGGGCTAGCCGTCCTCCCTGAAGTACAGCCGGCTGTAATGAGCGTAGAGGAGCGGCAAGGCTCGAGTCCCCGATATGTTGATAGAAGCGGACTCGAAAGTGCGGCGCCCCAGGCGGCGCCCGCGCAGCCGCTCGACGTAACGACCGAAGTGTAGAATGAGTCGGGCGGGGGACCAGGGTATCCGCCAGTCAATAGCGTGCGCGGGCGGGTCAGGCCTCGGGAGCGCCTCATCGGGGTCCCGAGCGGATACGGCAGCCCGCGGGAGTTAGAATAGAAGGGAGCGAGCTATCACACCGCTACCCACTGCGAGTAGTGGGTAGCGGTGTATTCCCGTACGATATCTCTACCTGTACCCACTACTTGATGAATCCGGTCCAGCCTTGTCATAAGCGTTTAAATGCTAGTGGGCGGGTGTAGCGCAGTCGAAGGAGGTGCCGGCTGTCGCGTCCACTCGATACTAAGCTCTTAGTTTGGGCCTCCCGCACAGGCCCACCAAGTCTTCAATCCCTTGGGGTCGGTGAATTGGTACCAGAGTTGTCTGGGAAGAACATAATGCTGACTTATTTATCGGTTGTCCGCCGCAAGTCATTGTATGCCCAAATACGCATTCAAATCACCTACTCGACATCCCATCCCGCAGAAGTAGAACGCGTGGCGCATCTCAAAAGGGATTAAGCAACGCCATGCTCTATCCTTATACTTACCCTTTATCTTTATGCTTTGAAAAGATGGCACCGTCGCCCTAATTGATGACTTTTAAGCACTGCTACACCTTTGTAGCCAACTTGTAGGAATTATATTAAAAATTGTTAAATCATGATGGTGTCTTTATTTTTAATAATTTAGCTTTAATCTTGTTTTTGTATAGCTCTACAGATTTTGGTAGTCCTCTCCTGACACATCGCGTGCTTCGCAGCTCCTGCCGATTACATTCTCCTGGAAAAAATTGATCTAAAGTAATTATTAGTATTTGTAGGTAAGTGAGATAACGCGACTACCATCATAGAGCACAAAAATATCAAGATCAAAAATGAGCTAAATACGTACAGTAGGCACCGATAACTAAGATGACCAGGTACGCTTACCACACTTTATAAATTTTCCAAAACTATTGAAGATGCTTATATAGCCATTTGTGAATAACGCAGAGGTTTCAAAATTGGTACACAACGGAAATTTAGTGCAAACGATGATGGCGCTTAAACCTCGATACTTAATAATTTTATTGGTCGATTGAAGCATAGAGTTACCTTTTAATACTTGCAATCCTCTCTTACACTTGTTCGTTAGCGCAAATTTCAGAACATATTCTATTTTCTCTTCGACTTTATAATGACACGAATTCTGGTTTCCGGTCTTATCACCGGTTGGCTTACAACATTGCCTGTTGGAGCCTACCTGACGGCTATCTATATCCTTCTATATCACATGCAATACATGACATTCTACTCTGCAACTTCCATATCAGTGCTTAGAACGATAGCAATCTACTCCAACAGCAACAGAGTAAGATGGAGCCGATAAACGATTAACGACTATGGTATACCACCGTGAACACCCCTGCGGCACGTCTGCGACAGGGGAGTGCACCGCAGCAGCCCGTCATCGACATGGAACGGCCCGCGGCCAACACGTGTCGTTTCAGCATTAGAGCGCATTCTCAACGTCAAACTTGAATCGTTCCAGTAACTAGGAACGTTCAAGATTTATTGTTCAGCCTCCGCTAAAAGGGAACAGGTGTTCAGAATGTTGTTTGAAGTTTTGGATCTATCCTAGTCGGGGTGGGAGGAAGGGACATAACTAAGAAGTATGTAACAAATCGACTTGAGACTTAGACTTCCCTTAGGCTCCTAGAGAACGATATGGAACCTATAAGAAACCAATAACGGACGAACAGACCAAAAATTTAAATCGCCGCGGTTTTACAACCGTCTCGGCGGGCAAGGAGCAATGGAGGCATGCCGCGTGCTGACTACCGTCTGACGTGTTATAACCATCTAACATGGAGATGAGGGCACATAACTTTGCCTGCTTACAACCGCGGCGAGAAGAAATACTGTGTTCACCTTTTCGAGTAGAAGAACTATAGTTTTTTCAAGAAAAGCTACGTAAATTATCACTTTTTCCTCGTGTATTTTTCTAGTTTAGCTCCAATTTTATAAGACTTCAAGCACTGTATTCATCTTTTCGAATAGAAGGACATAGATTTTTCAAGAAAAGTTACAGTAAATTATTATTTTTCTCCGGGAATTTTTCTAGTTCAGGTCCTATCTGTAGGAACAGCTCGGCAAGTCTCAAGTCGATTTCTTACATATTTCTGCCTCCTTCCCAACTAGGATAGATCCAAAATTTTATTCCTTCACCTACAAAAGTGCTTTTAAGCTTTTTCTAAGATCAAAAAGGCAGATTTTTTAGTGTTTTAAAAAAAGACATTGCACCTTGTAGTAGTTCCTCTGCTTGGCTATTGCGTGCTCCCCCACCCGAATTGAAATTCTTGGCTCGGATCGCGCTCAGGCCAACAAATCATTGCGGTGTGTCGGTTAATTGGTACCGGCTTGTCTAGGAAAGATAGCATACTGAATTGTTTATCGTTGGCCACCACAACTGATTATGTTGAATAAATGCGCATTCAAACTGTCTACTGTAGGATAACAAAAGGGAATTCATAAACAACGTCCTTAACCCGTTGTCCATTTTACCGTCGATAAGTGCGTAACGCCACAGCCTGAAAAACGGTATGTGCTGGATGACTGCATGGCGCGATTTTTCTTGTGGGATAGTTGGAAATCACTGGTCTCTTGTACTTTAAAATAAGATTTAAACCATCGTTCTTCTTAAAAGAAAAATTTTATAAGACCTCAAGCACTGTATTCAACTTTTCGATTAGAAGAACTATAGTTTTTCAAGGAAATTTATAGTAAATAGACTTAAACAAAGATTTATGTCGACCTTCGTAGGGAGTCCAATTTAATGTGTTCGTTTTGATTCGGAAATAATTTTAAAAGCGTCCAATTTGATGTGAAAGTGGAAGTGGCCTCCTGCTGCCACTGTTGTTCTCTTGGTGTAAGCATTCGACGATGTCTGAGCCCTTCAACTACTACTAGGATCGCCAGAGAGAAGCTGGACGCGTCAAACTGACTGCGCAGCAATTTCACAGCATTCTTTAAAGTGGAAGTATCATTTGTAAGTGAAAAACAGAAATGATTGCGCGGAAAGCAAGGATCTGGAGGAATACTGGTGGATAGATTGGACTTCACTATAGACGGAATAATAAGTTCCGTGGATGGGTGATAAACTCACGCCATGTGTTTCAGTTTAAATCATGTACAGTACCGGACGCGTCTTTTGAATAGACGCCGAAAAAACCGCAAAAGTGCGGTTTTTTCGGGGTCTATTCAAAAGATGCGTCCGGTACTGTACACCACCGTAGTCGGAAGAACGATGCTCGTTGATCTTCTTTCGATTCGCAAGACTTTCAAGTCCAAGCAATCTCTACCTTTATAAGTGTCTGCGCTACAAGTTTCTTCAAATAAACTAGGCAGCAATTCAACGTGGTTTAACGACATTATGCATAAGCAGGGCGCAGAGCACTTCCCAAAACTGATTGCGCAATGCGGCATAAATAACTGGCCAGAAAGAGAATATGTGAATAACGAATAAATGAGTAAATGAGCACGAAATAACTCCAAATTTTCTGTGCCACGCAGGTTGGTTAAATTCAATTTATTACGCCTGACGTTTCGACGGCCTCGTCGTAATCAAAGGCCTGAAAGAAGTTCGGTGGTCTGCAGAATGTACACTCATACCGTCAACTGCCCTAATTTTCCAACCAAGCAGTACCAATGAGGTTCCAAGAGTGCAACTAAGAAATTACAGGTGGCATATTGCCCTCTATTCTACTGCGTGAACTGTGAGACACAATGCTCCGTACATTCTTGAATACCGGGTGTGCTTCACTTGCTACATAGTTGTCGCATTGTAGTGCGGTCTTCGAGTGCTGATAAAGCAGCGATGAGTTGCGTTCGTATTGGAGTAATTTCTTCGTGACACTTTGGGACCCCACTGGTACTGCAGGGTTGGAAAATTAGGGCAGTTGACGGTAATAGTGTACATTCTGCAAACCACCGAACTTCCTTCAGGCCTTTGACAACGCCGATACCGTGGAAATGTCAGGTGTAATAAAGTAGAATACAACAAACCTGCCTGGCACAGAAGAATTGAAACTATTCAAGGAAAAATGCCCAGGTTTTATGAAAGTCGATCATGGAGACTTGAACAAGGAATTTTCTCACTGCAGTAATATAGCTGCATTGTGATTAACCATCCATCTCATCTACCATCGCGATTCCCTACACCCCGCACACTCTGTGCACCGAGAGCCTTCCGTGGCGTTGTGCACGAGCAGCGTATCAGCCCCCTCATTCGTTCGTTGGCGACCAGCCACGAGTGTTGGCGGGCTGCGAAAAGTAGTGTGGGGTCCCGGCAGTGCCCATCCGCGGACACTGCGGGATTATACCTTACCAGGGAATGCCGTTAGCTTCCCATGGAACTTCGGATTGAGACCTATATCACGTGAAAGAGCTCGAGACGCTGATCTCAGTTATGTAGACCAAATTTGCTAAATGGATCTCCTACGCGAGTTATGGCCGGCGGAAGCCGCGATGTCTTCCATGTGTTAGGCGCGCTCAATCAGCGTTGGGCGCAGTATTGCGCGGAAGTCAGCGGTTCGGCTATCAGCGCCTTCACCAGCGGCGGCGGCGCAGTGGTAGACTGCTCGCTCCAAGTGGTTGGGTTCATCGGTTCGGTTCCCGCCGCTGGCGGTTTTTTGCATTTTGTGATCTATCTTCGACGAGGGCCTATAATCTCATTTTTAGCACATTTTTGAGCGAACGGCTAATGGCGACTTGCATTTACGTCTATTTGAAGACAGAAACGTGTTTCAGGTAAAATGTCTTATTCATGACGTGAAGCAAGTCAGAAATTCAAATCAAAACAAAATAAAAAGTAAAAATAAAATCAAAAATCAACAAAACTTAATCAACATAATAAATAAAAAGTAAAGGCACTAGTTAAAAGTTCCGACTCCACCGACACGACTTCGGTAGAAAAAAAATTCTAGGGGGGGGGGGAAAAAAATTCTATTCTACCCTAACACATGGAAGACATCGCGGCTCCGGCCATAACTCGCTTAGGAGATCCATTTAGCAAATTTGGTCTACATATCTGAGATCAGCGTCTCGAGCTCTTTCACGTGATATAGGTCTCAATCCGAAGTTCCATGGGAAGCTGACGGCATTCCCTGGTTAGAGTAACACCTAAATGTGGTAATCCCTCATCGCATCACTGTTAGCTGGAGAATTGGTAACGTATCCTCAGCAGGTCTTCAAAAGCAGAGAATAGACTCTTACACGAAGTACAAAAAACATGCAAAACTATGTACAAAACATACAAAAACGACCCCTTGAAAAGGAAAAAAAGAAAAAAGACAACGAAAACCGCTGTCAAGGAGCGTTTAATTTAATTGTTGGCGTACGAAACCTATCAGTGGTTAATATGGTCTAAGTTGAAACGGGAAAATTTTTTGAATCAGTTTGCGCTATCATTTCGCATGTAATTTTCTGCCTTGAGATTGTCTTTTCTGTTTGCGAGATACCAAAAGATTGATTAGACACTTGATTAGTGAATTTTTTTATTTTATTCTGTGTTGTCACAGAAATTAGAAGGACTCATCAAGAACAAGTGCCATGATTTCATAATTTGAGGCCAACTAGAAAAGCTTTCAATTTTAAGGTTATGCGAAGGGTGCTTCCCTTTATTTTCTTGACCATATATCTGGCACCTGTGATCACAACCTGGTTTCTTTATCCAGCGACCGCCTACATCGGTATAGGAACGTTTCCTGGTTACGGAATCTCGTTCGAGTACAAGAAGGTGTTTCCGCAGGTGAGACATATGAAAATTCTTGAAGTTCAAGCACACCGTTTAATCAATGTGTATGAGGCTTACTTTAGTGGCGCAACAGTATTTGTATGGCGTGCTCTGCTTGTGCTTCATCATCAGTGTTTCTTTTGTCGTCGTTTGCCACGGTCTACAAAATCCGCTCAGTATCGAGGTTTGCGTCGTATTTCACAGCACTTCCTATTTACTTTTGCCCATCTGCATAAAAAACACTTAAGAATTTATGTTTTGCCGATTCGATGCCATCCAAGACCAAAAATTCTTTCTTATATGGTCCTATCTTATTGCTGCAATATGAACTGAAATTTTCCTACATTCTTAGGAATGTTTACTAAACTTGCCTTTTTAAAGATAGGCATCCGTAGTAGTAGGAAATAGTGCGTTGCATTGTGTGGAAAAAATCCCTCGTCTGCTTAATTGCTGGCACTCCTGGCTGAGATTTTTATGACGAGAAGGACTCATTCGGTTGCAACGACATTACAGATCTTTTAGTAGGTCTGCCAAGTGAAAATTGAGCTGCTAGGTCCGTGCAGCCCCCAAATTCGAAATGCGCAGGAGTAATAGTGCAGCCATGATACCGAGAGTGAGAATGGAAGATAGAGGAAGAGAGAGCATAAAAAGGCTTGCAACGCTTTTCTTTTCTGGTGATGACTCGATTTTATAAATTATTTACTACTAGTGTACAAAGACAGATAAAACAGATAAGAGTGTTGATCATAAGCGAAGTGAACTGCTACGTACGTACGTAATTCCTCTCATTCCAGTGCCGCGTAGCAAATCGTATTGCGCGCATTTCAGCTCAAGCCGATCTGTTTCAATATCGGGAGCGGAAAGGTCCATCACGATTCTCACCTTGACATCTCTACTGTGCATGCTCACCTTTGCATTCACAAACGTGAGTTTGCCTTTTGCGTTGCCACACCACAGTCCTCAATTTCCTTGCTTTCTGCGCAATTATTTCTGTCTTCACTCAGAAATCCTACTTCCACTTTACAGAATGGAGAGTTTTTAGCTTGCTAGCCACTAATAGCAACTTTATCATGTAGTGACATTTCGAGTTTTCCCGTAATAACTTTGATCTCAAAATGTGCTACGCAGTTTTAGTTCTCTCACTGACTGTTCAAAATGTAATTATAAATGTAGAAAAATATGGTTGTTTAGGTCTATTTCGTCCTATACAGTGACATTAATTTATCTCTGACACTGCGGTCTTTTCAACTGGATTTGTTACTTTTTACGCCCGTTTGGGTATTGTTCTTCACGCACCCCGCATTCAAACAAAGCTCTTCTACAACATCATCCATCACTATCACTATTCCTAGTAAAACGTGACAATTGTGGGTTTATAATCTTGTTCTCCTCAAAGCAGGAACTTTGTCTTTGTATATCGCATGCTAGCATATTTGCACTGTAGTTCCCGATATATCTATTCTGTGTAGTTAAATAGGAAACAAAAGCGTTTGAAGCAACTTTGACTGCTCTGGTTTAAAAAGCAGAAGAATACAGGCAAACTTACCCACGTGTTTTTCTCTATGTGCATTGTTCTAGATAAAGATAAAAAGGGAATTTCGGAGAGCGTAGACGTCGCCATGTCATGAAGCAACAATGACACTCCCTAACAGACAAATCATACAAAACTTCGTTTCCTGAGCTGGTCACGCCGAAGAAGTCTTCATACTGAATTTCGTGAATTATCGCACTATTGAGGATTAACTGTTGTACTTATCTTCACCTTCAAAAGTTCCTTAATGCTTTCCTAAAAACCTTCTAAAACAATGATCGTTTGCAAAATGATGTTGCCTTGGTAAAAGTTCCCATCAAACGGAAACAGGTTCAAAACAGACTCTGTAATGTGCAGTACCTCTCGGGCATGACCAGATGGTTCCATACCAGATGGTAGAGGTTGCTCCAGTACTAGAGTTACCTATGAATTCGAGGGCTTAGCTTGTTGCACAACTTAGATATGGGAAACCGGAAGAAAGCCTGCTTGGTAGACGTCGAAGATGATAAAGACTTTGGCGTTATGTGTAAGATTTTGGCTTTAGGAGAAGAAAGCTCTGCAAGAAAAACATAATAAGTGTTTTGGATTTTTAGGAAATACCTAGCAATGATGAACGCTATGGCAACATGTCCGTTACCATGAACTCCAGCCCATTGAGCACACTGTGAACTGTAGAACGACTAGTGCATGTCTAGCAGTATCTAGTCATACAATGAGTTGCATAGTGCGTTCTACTTGATTTTTTTTTGTAGCAGGATTCATCAGCAATAAAACTCGCTGGTATAAGAGGCATAAGGGATAGATATGAGTGTTTTTTATCTCTCATTTCTATCTTATCTATTGCTTTTTGTCTCTCATTTCTATCTTTTCTACCTTTCCATCTATTCCATCTCTTATACTTCGCATACCCGCAAGTTTAATCGATGGTGAATCCTCTCTGGTCCACTAAGAGATGGCTACTGCGGTCTGATAGTGGTGGATCTATCTCAGACATGGTGTCCGGATTAAAATCGAGTTAAAATAGAGGTGAAGCCTGGAGCGAACAAAGTGCTTGGTGATGTCAATTGCATATCAAAAAGCTTGCACCACGTTTATGTCTCTGAATACGCCGATTCTGACGAAGCATGAGGTCAGATAAATATCCATCACAGAAAGCTTGTTTTGGCACATTATTGACAAGAAAACATTGCTATAGAATTCTTTATTAATTTCATTCGCATATATGTATAATTAAGTAGCTGTGAACCAGAACAAAATCTTGCGACCAGACATTAAGCTACTTTTACATATTATCTGCTTTTCGATACAGCGTAAGAAATCGAATCAAAACGTGAAGGAATTGTAACGCAAAACAGGCTAACTGTATATCAAACAAATTTGCCATTCTTACAATAGTCCACACGATGAATGTATGAATCTATTGAGTGTAACACCACAAAAGTGAAACTAGGAATCGAAAAAACAATAAAATTTAGCAAAAAGAGTACATTCTTCTTTCACAAACATTCAACAGTCAGGCAAACATTATTTCTGCTCGCCTACTGCCATATTAGCGAGCGTGATGCAGCGCTATCTTCAACTGGTGTCTCACGTCGACATTGAATGATAAAATGACTATAGGTGTGGCCATATTGTTGACAACAAGCAGAAGGTTCAGCAACATGCTCAAATAAAATTGACAGTATCCAGCTACGCTGAGGAATGGGATAGCGATAAAGCCTGCCACTTCGATAGCAAGCAAGACGGAAATCAGCACAGTCTGCGAAAAGTCGTTTTTAGACAAATGGGTTTTCAAGGAGTTTCACCTGCTCATTTTTTATATTCTTGATATTGACATTCCTGATGGACGGTTGCGGACGCATCCTATCTTTTGCATAAGCACTAAACAACGAATTGCAGAAGCGTAATATGAAGACAGACCACTCGGTCTTAGAAATCGAATACCCAGAAAGCAAAACCAGCATTTCCGAGGTCTGCTGTTCTTCGCCTGGAGTCACCATCTCTTCACTCCATATTAACGTATAAGCATAAGTTTCATCTTCTGTGATGATTCGGTACAAAAAACGTTGTTTATGGCCGCGTATTTCACGATAACAGGGGAGATGTTGCAAAGCAATTCGAAGACATTGTTCCTTGTTGAACTCAGTCAAGTCGTAGAGCACCTAGACTCCTAATTTTTTTAGAAAATCCAATCAAGTGAATATGGCTATGAACTATTTTTTAATCCCAGTTTATTTTTTCGGCTATTTTACATTTGTTTGGCGACCGTTCTCTTCCGGAAGTACCTAAAGACTCTCTCCATTTAATTTCCTTCCGCAGCCGTTCATGCACTTCATAAACCATTTGCGAGCTACGACAACTTCGCTGGACACATCTGAACTATCCTTCGGCTACAGTACTTTTCAATAAAGGAAAACAGTTTGTCAACCAAACAGTAGTTGCTTTAAGTAAACATCCTCGAAGAAAACACTGCGAACTTATTCCTGAACCCACTAAATTCCGCAGCAAGCGATGGTGTTGTGTTCTTCGTTGGTTGCGTACTTGATTTGGTTCCAATTGTATTTCCTTCATGTTGACATAGTTTGAACGAACTTGTTCTCCGTTTTTTGAAACGCGCTTTCATGTAATAGGTTGGGTTCTTTTTGGTGTGACGGCTGATGTGTAGGTTGCTGTGCAAGGTTATTTGTGATGTATGACTGGGGTGTCTCCTATTATAGAAGAGCTATGGTATGGATTACGATACCACTGTTTTCTGAGCTGAACAATGTGACATCAACGCACGCTAGCAGCTGTTTCCCTAACAAATGCTGATGTTAACCGCATGTTTTCAGAAGTATTTGTCGAGCTTTCGACTTCTTTTGAGGAGTGAGGGCCTACGACATTGTGCTGTTTGAACATACATGAGTGTTTCTATTATTTTCAAATTATAATAACATGTGATATTATATTTTTTCCCGATTTTTCTTGAGATGATTTATTTTTGAGAGAACAGGTGTTGGTCTGCTTTTTAGCATAGAGAGGTGTGGTGGGGTTTTGTGCAATTGGGGCGTTTTTTCTTGCAGGCATGTCTTGTTTTTGGATGACTGCAGAAAGGCATTTGTAGCGAAGGTGTTTTTTTCACAGTTTTAACCTTGCTTGTCTTCTTTACACATCACCTGTATCACCTGTCGTCCCGTTGATCTTCGAATTGCTCGAGCGGGTACCAGCAGCGTCTCCATCCGTCCCTGTCGCGTGCCAGAGTGGTCCAATGGATCCTCCTCGCTCGAGGGACACGAAGAGCGTCATATCGGTCGTTCAGGGCTTTAACGAAGAAGTCCGACCAACGCGTTGGTGGGCGTCCTGGTGTTCTTTTGACATCCCGCGGAATCCAGTCGGTGATGGCTCTCGTCCAGCGGGTGTCTGCGAAGCATTACGTGGCCGGCCCACCTAATTTTCGACAACTTGGCCCACGCGACAGCGTCTCTGATCTTCGAACGTCGGCGAAGCTCGGAACTCCGGAGGCCTTCTCTCATTTGCGTGAGTCGTGTCACTCCGAGCATCGTCCTCTCGATTCCACGCTGCGCGACGCTGATCGCGTGTTCATCCTGCTTTCGTATAGCCCAGGTCTCTGAGGCGTATGTTAGGGCAGGAAGAACAGTGGAGTCGAATAGGTGGGCACGGAGTCGGACGTTCTTCGTCTTCTTCGCGACTTCTTCGACGCTCTTGAAAGCTCCCCAAGCCGCTCTTTTCCTCCTGCTCAGCTCTGGTGCTAGGTCGTTGGCCATGTTGACTTCGCGACCCAGATACACATAGCTGGAGCATTCGGAGATGTTCGTTCCGTTGAGCGAGAATGGGGCATCAGAAACCCATCCGTTCCTCATGAACATCGTCTTCGTAAGATTCAGCTGCAGTCCAACGTTCCCACATACACGATCGAAGTCGGCCAGCATTCGCTCCGCCTGGCTGATGCTCGGTGTTATGAGCACGATGTCGTGATGTAGTTGCCGGCCGTCGACCTTCACTCCCATGTCTTCCCATTCTAGTTCGCGCATGACGTTTTCGAGAGTGGCGCTGAAGAGCTTCGGGGATATGGTATCCCCTTGCCGAACCCCTCTCTTCACGTCGATGACGACATCATTGTAGAATGGTGAGATCTTGGTCGTGAATCCACTGTACAGCTCTCGAAGGACTCTGATGTACTGAGTAGGAACGCCCTGAGTGAGCGTGAGCAGGGCTTCGATGACCGCTTCAGTTTCGACAGAGTCGAATGCCTTCTTCAGTAGCCGTATTCATGAAACGGCGGGAGCGGGAAGGCCGGAGATGCCTTCCCGCTCCCGCCGCATCCCGCTCCCGGCTTCCCGCAACCCGGTCGCTTTTCATGAACGACCGGGAAGCAGGAGCGACCGCGACGCGCGAGTTAGATTCGCAGCGGAGGCGGGAATTGCAAGATTTCAAAAACTAATTTCTCAAATTACAGGGTTTTCAACTGAATATTGAAGTATTTCTGGGCTTACCGGAATTCAAGGACACGGAATTGTGGCTCAGAAGCGCAGTGGACGGGAATAGGCTGCATTACAGTCAACACTAAGAACAAAAACATTTCGAGATTTCCGTTTTCAGTCGGGAGTTTAGTTTGCGTTACCTCTTTCCTATATTTCCAGGGGTGTGCGTAATTACGATTTACTATTTACGATTTTGAGATTTATGGCGATTTTTGAGGATTTTTTTACGATTTACGACAATTTTTGAGTCGTAAATCGTAAATTTTCGTAAATGTGACCAGACGCTCACATCTAGCTCGCTCCAGTTTGTGTATTTTTTGCCTAATTTTGGACAATAGGCTCCTCCTGCAGCCGTTCAGAATCTGTGTGTGGAGTGTTTGACGGTATTGCTTTATCAATTTTTTAGAGATTACATGAGTGGAACTGCAAATATATGCTCGAACAAGGTAGGGTTCAATTCCTCTGCCTCTACGAAGGTCTTCTTCAACGATCTCTAGGTAATTTAACGCCAGATTTGTGTACAACGAATAAAAGGCTAACATGATTTCGAGTGGTGCGAGAATGCATTACGCAGGCCGAAACGGCATTCAAATACCACCAGACCCAAATGCAGAAAAGTGAAAATTGCATAGTGCATCTCGGGTAGACGATCGCTGCCTTGTGATGAATCCGTGAAATTCTTCAACAAAGTCAGCTCTGATCCGCTCCAAAATTTATTTGCGAGTGGAAAGTATTACTCCATGATCAGCCAAGAATTCGCGTGTAGCTTGCATGAAACATAATTTCATCGTTCGTTACATAGATCGCTAATAATTTGTGATCCTTTACCGCGATCTGAGACGGCTTGAAAAAAACACGTTTCTATCAAAAAGTTGCAAATCTAGAGAATTTTTACTGTCTCTTCAAAGCCCCATATGGTTCAACGTCTCGTAGCCAGCCATTGGAAGTTTGTTTTTTCTGCTTTTTAAAGTAGGCTATAAGACAGTGACGACATTTTCTGGGATACTCTGCATTTCTAGGTTAACATAGATTGCAGAGCATATTTTAGCTGCACTTCTCAGCAGCAAAACTTTTTGCTGTCCGGAACATTGAAGATTGTCGATTCTTCATTTTCTTCGTGCGGACTCTCGAGGTTTGGTTCACCATGGCTAGCAGTGTCAAATATCGTCTAGTTTTATGCATTTTGAAGCACTTGCCTTTCAATTTATCTATTTCCTAAATTAACAAGCAATTTATACTAATAAATTGCGAAAGCGGCAATCGCACTTGATAGGAAGAGAATATCCACCCTCACCCTCGAAGATGGCCTAGGAAAACGTTACGTGACGAACGGCGAAGATAACTCCCCGTTAAGATGGCTTTCGATGCCAAAACAGCCATCGAAATCCTATTGCGTGCAATTACACACACCTCTTCATTGACAGCTTCCCGGTGTTCCCGAACGGCTGAGTGCGGGTAGGCCGGGAGCCTCCCGTCATCGGCGCGGAAGGCTGCCGTTGCTTCCCGCCAGGTTCATGAATACGAAATTTTGCTTCCCGCCCCGGTCCGCGCGTTCCCGCGGGAAGCCTTGAACGTTCCCCGGAACGCTCATGAATACGGCCACAGGTCGATGAACGTAAGGCAAAGCGGCAGCTTGTACTCTCGCGACACTTCGATGAGCTTCGTAATGGTGTGTATGTGATCGATCGTGCTGAATCCTCTCCGAAATCCTGCTTGTTCGCATGACTGTCCTTCGTCCAGCGTTCGGCCGATCCTATTCAGGATAACTCGAGTGAACAGCTTGTAGACTACGGACAGCAGGCAGATCGGGCGATAGTTGCCAATGTCGTGCACGTCTCCCTTCTTGTACAGCAAGACGGTCCTGCTGGTCTTCCACTGAGATGGAACCTTGCACTCCGACAGGTAACGTGTGAAGAGCCGCGCCAGGGTGTTGATGAGCGCTGGCGGGAGGTTCTTCAGGTGTTCGGGTCTGATCCTGCCGGATCGGGTGCAGTACGTTTCTTCACCTCTTCACCGACGAGATGGCGTGTCGGATCTCGGAAGGGAGAACAGAGGAGACGACGTATCCATCCTGCGGAAGATGGCATGGGGGCAGGTGGACGTGGCTATCGAAGAGATCGGAGTAAAAGTCGTGGATGACCTTCTCCATGGTCCTTCTGGAAGAGGTGACGGTTCCGTCGGGACGTCGGAGAGCGGTCATCTTGGTCTTGAAGTTAGCGAAGTCTCGGCGGGCATTGCGAATGTTCAACCCTGCCTCTGCTGCTTCAGCCAACACTTCCGCCCTTCTCTCCTTGAGATCCTCCTTTATCGCCGCTCTGCATAGCCTCGCAAGCTCGGACGTCAGTTGGTAGTTGCCTGACGCTCGTGCTGCTCCACGCTGGCGTATCAGCTCGAGAGTTTCCGGAGACAGGCGTCTCTTGGTGGTCTTCAAGCTCTCAGCTTCCTTAGCACTATCGTGGAGGTGGTGCACGATGCCGTCGTATTCCTCACCGACGTTGTCCATTTTCCCAAAGGCCGACAAGAGAGGTGTAGGGATCCCAGTTGATGGTCGTTCTGGGACTCCCCTTCTTGAACTTCGCGGCCTTCTCTCCTTGACGCGAAAAGCGGAACCTTGCGCGAAGGAGGCGGTGGTCCGATCCCGTGTAGAACTTGGGGACAACGGAGACGTCGGTCAAGCAATACTTGCGGTTGAAGATGATGTGGTCGATCTCGTTGTGGAACTGGCCACCGGGAGATTCCCAGGTCCATCGTAGGGAGGGAGGCTTCTGGAACTGCGAGTTTCCATGGATGGTCTTGGTCGACATGATAAACTCAGACAGCCTTTCACCTTGCTCGTTCCACTCCAAACCGTGGGTTCCGATGTGAAGTTCTTCCGGCCACCTTCGCGGTCCGATCTTGGCGTTGAAGTCGCACGATCACCTTGTAGAAGGTGTGATCTTCCTTATAGAACTTCTCCAGCTCCACGTAGAAGGCTTCGACCTCTTCGTCGTCGTAGTCGGATGTTGGGGCATACGCGACGAACACAGTCAAAGCCGGCACGGAACCACATCGCTTCAGTCGCAGACGTCCGATTCGGCTTGTCAGAGACTCGTACGAATCGATGTTCATGGCCAAGTGCGTGTTGACGAGGACACCAACGCCGCCTACTCCCCTGCTGTCGCATGTTCCGAGGAACAGTTCTTCTCCGGAGTCGTAGGCGGCGTGTAGGGGGTGGTGTCTTCTCGTCTCGGTCAGTCCGATGACGTCGTACTTGATCTTCCTGGCTTGCATCATCAGGTCCTCGACGGATGCTTCCGACGCAAGCGTGCGGGCGTTGTAAGTACAGATCGTCATCCTAGTCCTTCTCAGTTTGCGCAGCCTGGTTAGGCCCTGAGATTTTAGCAGCCTCTCCGTACTCGTCCTTCCCATCGCTGCAGAAATGGGGGCTCTTTCGGGGTCAGGGGAATGAGGCCCTTTAGTGCTGCTGTGTTTGACTGGAATACAACACGGGTAGCTAGTCAGGCTCTGTCGTGCGGGCGGGGTACTCCGGGCAGCCAGCCAGACTGCCCGAAGGGACGGGGCGAGACTTAAGGCGGCCTCGAATCGCCTTACGATGTACTCCCAGTCTACCGAGTGCAAGCTTTTGGCCGGGCCGACACATTTACAATCCGCACAGTCATGGACACATCCACGCACATTGTGCACGAACATGCCGCTCCCGCGCACAAGGAACGCGTCGACCCGACACGACAGGAGCAAGGAGTCCATCCCCTGCATCCCACCTGCGTCTCTGGGCAGTACACGGTCGCATTTGGTTCGCGTTTAATTCCCCTATCCACCACCCGGGGACGCGCCACGTGGCCCTGCGACAAGCGGCCCGAGATCCCTCTTAACAAGAGAGCCCGAAAGCTCTCTATCGAGGGAGATCCGTGGCCTCGATCTTTACACATAGTAAGTGAATTAGGCTCGGCCGATGTCAAAGCAGAGTTAACACCTGCTCTCCTTTGTGAAATTATCGTTGTTAGTGAGCTAAAGGCTGAAGACGGCTTCGTGTTGACGTAGAATTGGTATGACTGACCGAACTTATCGTAGCGTCTCCCGCGTACCATTTGTTGAAGTAGAGATTATTTTCGGATGATGTTAGAAGACGAATGATTTCGGAAGATTTTGAAATTTTTTTGAGATTTGGGAGTGAGATTTTTTATTGATATTTTGTCCTACGTCGTGTTCTTTACATATCGTGGTAACTCGTTGAATAATAAGGCTATTATTCGTTTTTGCTGTTATTGCTTCCTAGGAGCAGAGTTCTTTTGTGAGAGCATACATGTTATTGTACAATGACATTAGATTCCCCCTTCGTGGTAGCATGCAGGGAGGTTTGGAAGCTTCGTTAACATTTGTCGTGTTGTTACCCTGTCAGCGCAGTGACTCTTCAAAATGTCGACGGCGTTCTTGTAATTTGTTGACATGATGAGTAGCCTCTGTATGCAGTTTGGTGCTCGTCCTTTGAGACGGGCTTGAGAAGAGATAGCTTGGTTGCGTTGCTTATGCCCCCTTTCCGAGAACGGTTTCAAACACTCAAAGAAACTTGAAAGTCGAGTACTAAGCGGAATGTCGACTCCGCTTGGAAATTACGCGTGGTGGAGTCTATGCCATGATCTGAAAGGGGATCCTGGTCATACTCACGGTTACATCCCGTGTCCTTTGGCTACCGACGATCTTGTCCCTCTTTCACCCTTGCCACTTCCTTCTTTTGTGGCCGCTATGCGAACATTTATTGCTTCCAATGGGTAACATGATGAAGCGCACTCTGTTCGTTGTGGTTTTTATACATCAGAGGGAAAACAAACTGATAATAAATTGGTGATGTTATCGTTCAGACAAATGTGTCTTCGTTACTAATACCTCCCTTATACACTGTTTGCTATTGAAGTTACATTGCCTCTGCAGCATCTGTCGCTCACCTGTACCAAGTATTTGACTTCCTTGCTGACAGATGTATGATTATTCAGCTTCAAACCATGCCCAGTCCATTTTAGCTTTGCATAGATTATAAGATACATCACTATCATTAGGCATACAATGACACAGGTTTGTCCGTAGAGAAACTAAACGTAATCAGATCATCGATTGCTATTCTTGGCACCGTGGAGGTGCAAACTCTGACGCGTGGAGCGGAACTCACGTTGTTGTAGTGATATTTATCTTGTCCGTATTTCTTGCAGTTATACCAAAAATACAAGTCTGAAAATTTTTAAAGATTCGCAGTGTTTTAAAAAAATTTAAAATCAGGATTTCAACAAGTCGTTCTATTACGAACAATTCCGCAAATGCAGAGTAAGTACGAACAAACTAACGCTCCTCCGAAAATTCTTTGAGGCACCCAAAAATGTTCGACAAAACAATCAATGAGAAGACATAGATCCAAACGAAGGACGAAACTCTGAAACAGGCTTGAAGTGTCGCCTCCGAGAGATAACCATAGGTATTTCTAACTGTCCATTAAAATGAAGACGGTGCCCAAAATGCTTACGCTCGCATAAAAGAACGCTAAATATAAACATAAAGCGAGAAATTGATTTTTGGAAGACGGATTTTTAATCTTATTAAGGAACTTAGAGTTATTTTTTGTCACAGTGAGCAACATATGAAAGATTTTATGAAGTGGTAAATTAGGAACTGCACCAAAAGACTAGCGAGGATAAAATATCCTAAACAATTGGACAACGCCTTCCTAAGGACATCAGGCGACCATACCGCTTTGAGATAAAATCTATATCTGTATATCGCTAGATGCAGCTTCTAACGATGATTTTAAGCATTTGTTCGAGATCTGCTACACTTGCTTGATAACGGAGTTGTGGAACATCTTCACTTTGCCTTCTGACTTCACCAATTACAAGAAGGCGAGCTGAAGTAGGATGGAAACAGGGATACGACGAGAATGCTGGTGGCACAGTGGGTAGAAGACGGCATAGTGAGAGTGGGTGGTCTGTGGTTGTTTCTCCTGCGATGCGACATTTTTGCACTTCATAAAAGGATCCACCACAATCAAGAAAAGCACTGTATGTCAAATCGCAACGAAAAAGGTGAAGGAAACCTGACTTCACAGATTTTGTGCTTTCACGTCTCCAGACGTGAAAAAAAATCGAATTAACACAGGGTGTTTAAGGTGCTGGTCCCTTACGTAAGGTTTGTTTTAAATTTTCATTTGATTAGGATGAGTTCCTGTAGGTATTGGCGGGCATAAATGAGTGATCCTTAAGACTCGAGCACACTCTGATGTGGTGTAAACCCGTTACCGGATTCATCAACAATTAAACCCGTGGGTATGCAGGGTATGAGGGGTAGAGATATGATAAGAAGCAGGTAAGATAAGGTAAGAGTCAGAGACGCAGGCTTTATCGTTGGTATCTCTACCCCTATACCCGCGGGTTACTCGTTGATAAATCCGGCCCCCGGCTTGGGCAGCAAAAGAGGGTGCACGCTGCTTTCGCAAGAGATGCGCGCCGCAAACAGCAGCGCGCGCTTTTTAATATTGTGCCGCCGCAGCAAAGCGCGCTCACGGGTGCGGCGCTGTCTTTGCTGCGCAGCTAAAGAGGCAGCGGATCGATATTATTCGTAACAATTGCTGCCGCAGCAGAGGCAGCGAAGTGTAATCGACCCTTTACTCAGTCAGGCCTATCGCAAGCCACCGTAGTCAACCGAAAATTTAGAAAGGAACCTCATGATAGTGATAAGCGCCTTACCATAAGGTAACCTCCCTGGGCGAGGTTTGCGCAAAATCGATGATCTCACCTCCACACAGGTTGTGTGATCTGTGCTTTAAATAGCATCTCAGGTGTACCGGCTCGCCAAAGCTCATTGTCGCCAAGCAGAAGACATTGAGAAGTTCTTTGGCATCAACGACGAGAACGGTCATCTACTGATGGATCGTAAGAGGGCTGCGAAGCGATGCCACGACTACATCGCGGAACTCTCGAATGTTGAATTTGACGATCCTGCTATTCCTTTGCATCTCCTGTATACGGTCCTGTTCAGAAGATCCCACTGAGCGAAGCAACCTTGAAGAAGATGAAGTCAGGCAAAGCCACTGGCCCCGATGATCAGCCTACCTGTGAAAGTCGAAGGGCTGGTGCCTTGCTGACTGGCCGACACAGTTTTTCAATCAGGTTGTTGCTGAGAAGAAAGTGCCCGAGAGCTGGCAGCAAAGTACGACGATCCCGACTTTGAAGAAGGGCAGCCCTGCGGACTGCGCTAGTTACCGTCCAATTCGCCTTCTTTCGCACACCATGAAAATCCTTGAGCGAATTCTCGATGGACGTACCCGGGATGTCGTCCAGCTTTCCGCGAATCAGTGTGGTTCCGTCTCTTGCTGTGGCCCCGCTGATGCCATTCATGCTGTTCGCCTTTTGTTAGAGAAGCACCGCAGAAACAGAAAACGATGCATTTTGCCTTCCTGGACTTGGAGAAGGGCTTCGACCGCGTTCAGCAAGAACTTAAATGGTACGCGTTGCGAGAACATGGTGCCCCTGAAGAGCTTGGTATATATTAGGTTGACCCATAAGTCCCCGCCGTTTTTTTCAACGATTCACTGCAGATTTCGCCGGCTGTCTTTTGCATAGCGCTGCATAGCTTTGGAGAGAGAATGATTTGCTCTATCTAAACATTATTGCATTTTTTTCATCATAAATTTTGTCAATTTTTAGGTCGTTGAAGTGAAAAGTGAAAATGTGAAAAAGTAGCCATTTGCGCACTTGTTCTCTCCGCTTAGGTTTGTAATTTTTGCACAGTTTTTATAGCACTTGGAAGAAAATGTTCTGTGATACAAGAATATGTGTTCCTACTTTCTCACTTGTTCTTTCTTGATTTTTAGGCCATCAAATTGGGAATTCCGACATTTCCGTCCGAATTTTTACCAAAACTCCGGTTCTGTGGTTGGACTTTTTTGCTTGGTGTTATATGTCGTTTGGAAGAGGATGTCTTACTTAGTAGGAATGTGTGTCGCTTTTATTGGCTCACGCTGATTTCTGCCGAATATCAACAACTGAAGGAGAAGGAGTTGATGGTGAAGGCGATTTTTCTCTTTTTGACATTTTGTTGACATTCAATAGAAATCAATAAACGCGACACATATTCTTATAGACCAAGACATTCTCTTTCGAATGACTTATAACACCAACCCAAAAAGTCCAACCACAGAGCAGGAGCTGTCGGCAAAAATAAGCATCCCCCTTCGGACGACCCAATTTGGTGGCCTAAAAATCAATAAAGGACAAATGAGCAAATAGCACTAACACAATTTCTTGTAGCACAGAACATTGTCTTCTAAATGCTATAAAAACTTTGCAAAAAATTACAAGCCTAAGCGGAGAGAAAAAGTGCGCAAATACTTTTTCAGTTTTTTCTATGTACTTCTTTCCATCGCTTGGATCAGATCGATCGTTGATGGGAGCCCCCAGATACTCTTTCCTGCAACATTTTTGTAGAGAATATTGCCCTCTGACCGCTGTTTTAACGCACGCTAGGCTAATTGAAGTTCTCACTGTTGTCCTATCTGCTGGTTTCACGAGGATGGCTGGCATGCCCGTGTTCAGAAGCTCCTGTAGTGGCCTATGACACCGGAAATGGAATGAGGGTACAATGGCCACTGGTACGGGTAACAGTCTATCCCATTAACTGCGTATGCGTGCAGCAACCATCAGACTAGGAATATCTCTCGATTTTTTTTCTGAGCATAAATGCTCTTCATTGCGATTAATCTGGTCTTCATTATTATTGATGCTCTTAAAGTTGTTTTTTTTTTCTGGATTTTCTAACCCTCTGCTTTAGCAACATATGTTGTGTAGTTGCTTTATGGCACACTCTCTGTAGTGTAAATAAGTAAATATATATAAAAGATTAAGCGGTTGTGTCTGTCCTTCCGTCTGTCCTTCCATCTGTCCGTCCGTCTGTCCATCTGGCCTTTTGTAAAAGTCGAGTAGTAGCCATCCGGGTTCAGGCGAGGTGTCACCTAAGTCGTGTTGAGAGGGGTCACAAGACGTGTCGCCGATGTCACGCAAAGGACGTCCGAGTTGCGAACATGTGTCATCGACGTCGTGAAAGCAAGCGTCCGAGTTTAGAAGAGGTGTCACCGACGTCGGTCAACAGGCTCTGGATTCAGAATACATGTCACCAATGCCGCGCAAGGGACGTCCGGGTTGAGAAGAGGTGTGACCGACGTCGGTCAACAGGCTCTGGATTCAGAATACATGTCACCAATGCCGCGCAAGGGACGTTCGGCTTGAGAAGACATGTCACCGACGTACCTGGGTTACCTGGGTTCAGAAGAGGTGTCACCAATATCGCGAAAGGCCTGTATGGATTCAGACGAGGTGTCACCGATGTCGCGCCAGGGTTCCGTATTTACACGACGTGTTACCAGTAAAGGTGGAACCAGTAATGGGAGACCGGTGAAGGATGGGGTCCAGTAAGGGGGACCGGTAAACGGTTGACCAATAAAGGAGGAACCAGTGAAGGTGGGACCAGCAATGGGGATCGGTGAGGGGGGGGGGGGGAAGTGGTCCAGTGAAGGGGGTTCGGTGAAGGAGGGGGACGGGTCCAGTGAAGGGGGACCGGTAGAATGTTGACCAATGAAGTGAAGACCAGGTGAAGGAAGGACCGGTGAAGCTCTGGAAAGTGGTCCAGTGAAGGAGGACCGGTGAAGGAGGGGACCGGGTCTAGTGAAGGGGGAACGGTAGAACGTTGACCAATGAAAAGAAGATCAGGTGAAGGGGGGACCGGTGAAGCTGGGGGGAGGGGTCCAATGAAGGGGGAGGGAACGGTGAAGAAGGGGAGGGGTCTAGTGAATGGGGGACCGGTGGAAGGTTGACCAGTGAAAGGGGACCAGGTGAAGGGGGGGAGGGGGGAGGAGACCGGTGAAGGTGGACCGATAGAAGGTTGACCAGTGAGGAGGGAACCAGGTGAAGGGGAGGCCGGTGAGGAAGGGACCGGTAATGGGGACCGGTGAAGTGTGGGGAAGGGTTCAGTGAAGGGGACCGGAAAAGTGTTGATGAATAAAAGGGGACCAGTGAGGGTGGGACCAGTAATGGGGAACAGTGAAGGATAGAAGACTAGTGAAGAGGGGACCAGTAAAGGAAGCCAGTGAAGGTGGAAGCAGTAGTAGGGCCCGACGAAGGGGAGGGGGGGGGGTGAACCTGTGAAGGGTGAACCGGAAAAGGGCTGGCAATAAAGGGGACTCAGTGAAGAGGGACCAATAATCGGGGGACCAATGAGGGTGGGATCGGTGAAAGAGGGGGAGGGGGTCCAGTGAAAGGACACCTGTAAAGATTTGACCAGTAAAGGGAAGAGCAGTGAAGGTGGGACCAGTAATGGGGTACCTGTTAAGGATGGGGGTCCAATTAAAGGGTTGACCAATAAAAGAGGGACCAGTGAAGAGGGGACCAGTAAAGGGGGAGGGGTGAGAGCACTGAAGGTGTGACCAGTAATGGGGAGCGGTGAAGGGGAGGTCCATTGAAGGGGGACCAATAAATGGGGTACCAGTGAATTACGAGTCAAGAGTGACCCTGTAAGGGAGTCAATAAAGGGAAGACCATTGAAGGGGGTAAAGGTAAAGGGTCCAGTAATAGAACCATTAAAGGGGGACCAGCAAAAGGGACTAGTGAAGGGGATCAGTGAAAGGGACGAATAAGGGGACCAGTATTTTCTCTCAGTGCCGTCCAACGTGGCGTCAGAAGACGTGCTACAGACGTCGTGCCACGTATGTCGGGGTGCAAAAGACGTGCCGTAGACGTTTGACATATGCGTCCGGAGCCAGCAAATGCGTCACAGTCGTTATCCAATGTGCATCCGGATCCAGAAGACGTGCCACAGATAAAACTTTGCACAACATCCGTGAGATTTTCAGGTAGCATTTTAAAGGCTTCGTGAAAAAACGAATGTGCACGTACTTTATTCTCACTTCCGCTTTTTGCCGGCACTTGGTAAGGGGGTATTGGTGGAGAGGGTGGTGGGGGAGGGGGGGGGGGGGGGAGGGTAGGGAGAATGTGTAAAGGGATCGGAGTAATGTTATTCCCCCGTCGGACTGTGAACTGCATCGAGCGGTCTACCAATATCAACTGATTTCATTTGTGTTTCCGCAGAAGAATAAGCACTTCGGATTAAGGCTCTCTATCTGCTCCTCTCCATGTACGCCACGAGTACTTCAGAGAATGCATGCGTACATGCGATAGATGGTGAGTAGGCCCTTCTTCTTCTTCTTCAGCGTTTGTCCCGATTCGAGACGGGGTCCGCTATTCTGGTGTGGTGACGCCACTTTACGCGATCAAATGCTTGATCGGGATGGATACCGGCAACCTTTAGGTCCACATGCAACGTACCAAGCCATCGCTGCTTCGGCCGCCTTTTAGGCCGTTTT
>OX375865.1:22300433-22474908 GCA_947359475.1 Heligmosomoides polygyrus bakeri | reverse complement strand
AACGAAAGCATGAATATTCCATGAAATGCCACTCCTTCAAATGCAAGTGGAATATAGTAGAGCGCCAAACTGTCGCCCATATACTGAAAGCAGTTTTACTGAAGGTGTTGAAAGTTTATTACAGTTTGGTGTTTATAAATTTTATTTTTGTTTTTTACATCCATACTCTGTCTGATCATAGCAGCGTAATAAACTTATACTAATGACTTATACTTATCTCTTCATTATTACGACACTTCAACATGGTTTGTCGAGAAATCTGTTGACGGATGTACTCATTGATCGATGTTATGAAATTTTTATCCCATCATTAAAGAAGTCAAAATTGGAGCTAAGTTAGTGATCAGCATTCCAAATAAACCCCATTTTTAAGATTTAAGCAAAATTGCTGATCATGAGTACTCCATCCACGTCACTTGCTCATTCCTACGCGCAGCCTACCGGTAGCAGCTTTTGTAGACTTCGACCGTCATGGAAAAGGGCAGTGGTCATTCGTTATCACAAGATAGAAGAGTGCTGTAAACCAAAATCTTGTCCTCAACTCAGTGAAAGTCGGAAACATGCAGTAAAATAATCGAAGTGAGCGCATCGTCTTGTATGCTAGCACACCTTACACTTTCTCTCTGCAGCCGGTGATGAAGCAATTCAACTTAGCAAGACAGAAGAAAACGTTCGTGAGAACTAGCAAACCTTTTCGGATGGTTGCCGATGTACATACCTTCGATATTTCAAAGCATCTACGATCATGCAACATAGGCGGTTTGAGTCTACGTCATTACTCTCGGGCTATAGAAAGTCAGTCGTAGGTACGACGATGAAGGAGCTGGTGGCAAGATTACCGATTTTATCTATATTTTGAATATGGGGAATTTGTGGTGCTGATACTGATACCGAATCCGAAATTCATACTTGAAATTTAGTCTGTTTACGGTAAGTTACGCTACGCGTATGTAGGTGGTGAGTACCAATGGAAAACGTTAACTGGTCAAAATTTGTTCGCGAGATGTGTTTTGCAATTTTAACCTATATTTTTGTGATCAGCTATCATAATCAGTAATTAGACTTCTTTTAAATTTTCAAGGGAGGTTGAAAGGTATGTCAGTTCATTATAACCACTCGCCTGAACACCTAATAGCGTTATTGGAAAAGCTGCGTAGAGATCCAGTAGAAGCGCGCATACGTCGCAGCACATCAGTTGAGTCGTGATGAGATAGAAGCTGTTTTTTTCGGAACTTCTTCCATCCCTGAATACTGTTTCTTGTCAGATAACGCAGAAGCTTAGCTGTCTTCAGTGCTGTGTGCCCTTTTAGTGGTATCTTTGCAAAGCATGAATCCATACGTGGATGCTTTTTACTTACTGAAAACAGAGCGATGCCGAGAAGTGCCTGAAGTAGCAGACCACAGACTGCTGGTATAAGAACAAGTGCAGAAGCGAATAAGCGGATTCCCATAGTCGCTTTTGTCATATTCATGGTGTTGTGTACCGCACGGTTCTATCTAAAATTCGTCTAGTCTAGCACACAACATACAAACCAAAAGCCCTAAGCACAGCTGAAACAGTTCACAGCGCCGGAAAAGCGATACACGGAGAACAAATTGATGTTATGGAATAGTACTCACTACGTTTCAACACATTTGCTTAAGCCTGGAGAGGCTGGTAGAGAGGCAATATGCTGTTACAGGATGTTTTGTTGCGATCAAAACTCTTGCGCCAGGCGGGACTCGAACCCGCATCTTTTGCTTTCCGGGCAGCGATGTTCGCCTTACACCACTGGCGCTGTTTCACCGCACGTAACACATACTCACTACAGTTGTGCTGAAATGACCTACTCGAATAGGCATTCGAATGAGTATCATTCGCGATTGATTAATCGAGTTCGAATATTTAAAAGAAAATCACATTTTCGAATGAACTCAAATTCGAGTATCAAAAAATCGCGTTTTCCGAATGTATTCAAATTCGAATATTCGAAATTTTAGCCATTCTAAACCATTCGAATATTCGAACAAATTTCAAGAGCACATCTATACAGTGCGTTTCAAAAGTATGTAGCCACCTTATATTCGAAATTTTCTCGTTTCGCGTTTGTTTCTACGAACTGGCGTTCGCAGCATTGGATTCTCCGTAGACGGAAATAGCTAGATTGTTTTTTACAGAAAAAAGCTTGATCTCCGGAAAAAACTAGGCGTTTTTGAATTTTTTGTTTGTTTCAAAAGTATGTAGCCACTCTCAAAAAATACGATTTTTATTAAAAATTAATAGTCAATTGGACCACCATTATTTATTATTACATCGAATACCTGCTACGCATGCTACTAACAAGTTCTGGATCACTTCTTCACCGATGTTGTCCCAGGCAGTCAAAATAGCGGTTTTCAGCTCCCCAACATTGTGGAACTGTCTGTTATCTGTTATTCAAGTAGACCTGCCGGACCAAGATACCTCAAATGTTCTCCATTGGGTTGCAGTCAGATGAGCAAGCTGGCCATTCCATTACTCGGAGTCGATTAGGTTGGAGCCAGTCTGTGGTCGATTTGGACACATGAAGTGCAGCGCTGCCCTGCTGCAGAACATGTGTCTGTCGTTTTCTCCTCGTTAGGAAGGGCAGCAGACTGGACTCCAGAACGGCTTGACACCCTAGGCTGTTCATACGACATGATGGGAATCTGAGCTTCAGCTTCCCCTACTGCAGATGCCTGCCTATGTCATCAGAGCCCCGCCTCCGAAGTTCCGTCGAGAGAAGGTGATGGGAGCCTGTCGTAGATCTCTCCAGTAATACCGGTAACCATCGGGACCATCCAGATTAAATTTTTTGTCGTCACCGAAGATGAGCTGAAGCAATACGCGTGTGAAATTATTACTTCGACGAAACCAGAAAGTTCCTACATTTTTCCATTGTGTTTCTGCGGGCAAACTCCAGTCGCGCCTGCTTGTTGGAAGTTCGTGAGATGAGGTGCTTTTTGCATGGTCTGCCTGCAGATGTGTTCGTTCGATCGAATACGACGCCATATCGTTGTTCTTGATGCAGATAGACCCGTCTCAGCGCGAACTTGGTTGACGCTCCATGTGGAGTTCGACACCACGCGGCTGATTCGTCGGCGATTCTGGCTCGAAATCACACGCGGACGACCCGGTACAGGTGCAGACCGATAACCATTGGGATTTCGAGGGAAGTGGTCCACACATCTTGCGAACGTCCGAGATGACGAGCAATGGTGCGATTTGTCAAGCCAGCATCCTTGAGCGCTCGGATCTGAGCTTGTTCCTCGATATCAGGACGTCCACGGACTGGTATAGTGGTTATTTTTGAAGAACAGGTCAAGCTGGCTATTTATGACAAGAACTACCTGCCAAAAAGAGTGCAAAATTTGAATAGGAGGGTAAAAATGCCCGATATTCTGGAGTGGCTACATACTTTTGAAACAAACAAAAAATTCAAAAACGCCCAGTTCTTGCCGGAGTTCAAGCTTTTTTTTGGAAAGAGCAATCTAGCTATTTTTGTTTACGGGGAATCCAATGCTGCTAACGCCAATTCGTAGAAACGAACTCGAAACGAGAAAATTTTGAATTTAAGGTGGCTACATACTTTTGAAACGCACGTAGTGCTTACTTGGCTAATCAAGTGAATCGTTTTGACAAGACATCACAATGTATCGAATCATATGAAAGAGAGTTGTAATAAAACAGCCTAGTTACTAAAGGTAGAGAGAAAACATATTTGTAGAGATAATCATTATTCTAGATGAAACATGTACCTAGCGTTAGGATAGAAGTTTTGTGGTAGAAAGTCCTTTAGGGCAGACTTTTAAGCGTTTAGTCTTTCTTAAAAGCACAGATCACTGCAGCAACGCAGATTCACGCATCTCATCATAGAGAAGGGTTAAGGGATTTCAGTTGCGCGGTTTGGCCTCAGTGAAGCGCAATGTTTTGTTTTTGCGAATGACTTTTGGAAAAATTTGCATAGATTTTTTACGGAAACGGATGCAAAACCAAACCCGTGATCGTATGGAGGTTCGTTAAAAAAACTGCTTAGTGAGGATAGGTGAAAATTTAGGAAGTACATTTTCGAATTGTACTTCATTTTACTTCTACAAGTCGCCTCTTTCATTTTCGTGAGAAACGCACTATATTGTGCAGATAAATAAGTAAATAAAGTGGAATTTTGACTTGGGCTATACCTGGTGCAGCAGATGGTATCTTGTTCAGCTCGTTGAACTCCAAGCCTTCTCTCACCGGATTCCGTTCTTTCCAAGCTTGATAGGTGGCATAAATGACACTGATAAGGAAAGGTTCCCAACAATGGTGAGCTTTTTCGATGCTATTTTGACAGGATTTAGGGCCTTGAGAGCGAAGTCCAGAACTTCTTCTTCTTCAGCTTGTCCCGCTTCGTCGCGGGGTCCGCTCTTCTGGTGTCATGACGCCACCTTTCCCGGTCATGCGCTTGATCAGGGTGGACGCCAGTTACTTTCATGTCCGTGTGTAACGTATCCGACCAACGCTGCTTCGGGCGTCCTCTAGGCCGCTTTCCAGCTACTTCCAACTCAAGGCCAATCTTGCGGACGCTGTCTTCTTTACCACGCAGAACGTGGCCGTACCATCGCAAGCGAGCTTCGCGCATCTTGTCGGCTATCGGCGCGACACCGAACTTCTGCCGAATAGCATCATTTCTTATGCGGTCCATGCGCGTGACTCCAGCCGTCCAGCGCAGCATCTTCGTCTCCATGACGCTGAGGCGCGTTTCAACTTCCTTAGTCGCAGGCCAACACTCAGCGCCGTATATTGCTACCGGCCGTACGACTGTTCTGTAGATCTTTGACTTCAGGTGCTCTGGTATCTTCCTGTCGCAGAGCACACCAGTCAGCGAACGCCACTTGGACCAAGCTGCACTCACGCGTGAGTTCACTTCAACCATCAGACCCCCGTCAGATGCTATTGCTGATCCCAGGTATTTAAACACCGAAGTGCGAGCAAGCTCAGTACCGTTAATCTTAATGGAGCCGGACTCGCTTACGTCAGTCGTTAGGTACTCGGTCTTCTTCACGTTCAATTTGAGTCAAAACCGCTCTAAGCGATCACACCAAGCTTGCACCTCTCGCTCGAGTTCATCTTTATCTTCGCCAGCGAGCATTACGTCATCAGCATAAAGCAACGTCCATGGGACGGGGTTCTGAAGATCTCGAGTGATGGCATCCATGCCGACAACAAAGAGGAGTGGGGAAAGCTTAGAACCCTGATGTACCCCGACAGAGATGGGAAACTCCATCGAGGTTCCAGCTGCAGCTTGAACTCGACTCTTTGGACAAGAGTAGAGAATTCGCACCCACTCTATGAGCTCTTCAGGAACTCCATGATGTCGCAAGGCGTACCATATCACTTCACGCGGTACGCGGTCAAAGGCCTTCTCTAAGTCGAGGAAGGCGATATGCACCGACTTCTGTTTCTCGCGATGCTTCTCTATCAGGAGGCGGGCGGCGTGAATGGCATCAATGGTGCCACAGCCAGCCACGAAGCCGCACTGGTTGTCGGAGAGATTGACGATCTCACGAATTCGTCTCTCGAGGATTCGCTCGAAGGTCTTCATGCTGTGCGAAAGCAAGCGAATCGGACGGTAATTGAAGCAGTCTGCAGGACTGTGCTTCTTCTTCCAAATCGGAAAATCTGTTGTGCCAACGGTCCGGTACTTTCTTCTCCTTTACTACCTGGTTGAAGAACTCAGCCAACCACTCAGCAGGATACCAGAGCTTCGACTTCCAAACATCGGCTGCCAGATCATCTGGCCCTGTCGCCTTACCGGGCTTCATCTTCTTCAGAGCCGCTTCTGTTTCCTCCACGGTGATCTTGTGAACGGGACCGTGAACAGAAGCCACAGAAGGGATGGCAGGGTGAGGAAATTCCATGGTGGAAATTTCCCCAAAGTAATCACGCCATCGCTTCAGCGCCTTTTTGCGGTCTGTCAGAAGATGGCCGCTCTCATCTTTGATGCCAACAAACTTTTCAATATCCTCGCTTTGGCGATGGCGGATCTTAGCAAGTCGATACAAATACCGCTCACCATCGCGCGACGCGAGCTTTTCGTTGACATCACTATAATGAGTGGCTTTGGCAACAGCCACGGCTTTCTTTGCAGCCTTCTTCGCCTTCTGATACTTCTGCCAGTTGTCGGCTGTTTTATCGCTGAGAAACACATGATAAAGCGACTTCTTCTCTCGAACCTTCGCTTTCACATCGTCTGTCCACAGCCATGTCTGCTTGTCGACCTTGCGTCGCCCAGGCTTCGTTATGCCGAGTTCCAACCTTGCAGCTTGACGTATTGCGTCGGTCGCCTTCTCCCAAGTTTCGTCGACAGTTGTCACTGTCGGTAACCGCACGCGAGAAATCACAGCTGCTTCCTTCTCTTTCATTCGCCACCACTTGATTCTTGCAGCACCGCATCGCTCAACCTGCTGCACCCTCGGAGGGGTGATCTTAAAGGTGCACACCAGCGGTCGATGCTGTGGGGCGACCGTTTCATACGGCACGATCTTCGCGTCTGTGACAATGCTTCGGTCGCGATCCTTCACAAGGACAAAGTCAATCTGAGACTTGGAGCTCCCACTATAGTATGAGATAAGGTGGGAGTCGCGTTTTCGGAAAACGGTGTTCACAATGGTGAGATTATGCGATTCCGCATACTCAAGAATGCGCTCACCATCGGCGTTACGAGACCCGTATCCGAAACCACCATGACAGCTGTACCCGTCCTTTCGCAGCACCTACGTGCCCATTAAGGTCACCAGCGACTATGATGACATCTTTCGACGGTACCTCTGCTGTCTTCTCATCAAGCAGGCTCCAAAACTCTTCCTTGGCTTGATCGGAGCAGCCACTCTGCGGAGCATACGCAGAGAAGAAGTGATAGAGTCGCTCCTTCGCTGCGACAACGATCTTCATCAACCGATCGTCATAGCGTTCAACGCTTACAATCGAGTCACGAAATCGTTCGGAGACGATTATTCCGACACCACTGGTGGTCCTGGGACTTCCACATAGAACGGCCTTGAAGCCACGTCCTATGTCCCTTGACTTGCTGCAGGACCACCTCGTCTCCTGCACCGCACAGAAGTCAACTCTTCCACGCTCCAGTGCTTCAACCAACTCGCACGATCGGCCCATCAACGTACCCACATTCAGAGTTGCCACGCGGGTCCTGCTTACGTTACGGGACTTTCGGACTAGCTCAGTTGCCCCCCGATGCCGTCCTCGCATCAGGGACCCTCGCATACTTTCCACACTCCCCGGGCTCGTCGCGAGTGCGCGTCGGCTCCCTCGGACGCCGTAGCACAATCTCGAAAAACATGACTTGTCATACACCATGTGATGTGACATGGGTCTTCGTAGGCCGGCCTGTCACAAGGGCCTGTCGCCTGCATTCGAGTGTCCGTGCTTAGCTTAGCTCACAAAGCGAGCAGTTTCCAGTGGCACCACGTGGAGGAACGGACATCGCCACCAGCGAAGTCCAGAACTACAGTTAGTTTTTGCTGAACGTTTTTTAAAGCCCTAAAAAGAGTTATGAAGGCGTGTGCACAACACTCTCAACCTCCTTGCCTAAACCTTACAAACGCAACCCTCTCATCTGAGCCAAGCGGTTTCTTGGGAAACTGTTGAGCTCTCCCAGGAAGATTGGACCTTCAACTTTATGTCTTCTGACTAATATCAGATCTTTAGTCAAAAACAGTAATTCATTAATTCATGAACTCTGTCGCAATAATCATGACGTCGTTGTCTTAACGTAGACCTGGCTTTCCCCGATAAACGAACTAAGCCTCTTCTAGGTATTGCCAGCAGTCAATACGTGGGCGTTAGGTGTGATCGAAAGGACAAAAAAGGCGGAGGCGTTGCCTTGATTTTGAAGAGCCACATCTCATAACATGATTTTTCATGAATCTGCCAAGGATTCGTATGAAATCTTAATATGTGACATTGGTAAAGGTGCAAATGTTCTCCGCTTGATTGGTGTGTATAGAGCTCCTTCTTGTAGTGTCTGGCAATCTGTAAACCTAATTAAAGCCATCAGCGTGTGTAGTGCTTCATGCGTACTTTTAGGGGACTTCAACTTGCCAAATATAGGAACCGACTTCATCGACAGTATTTTAAAATCTTTTCAGGATATGTTTGATGCCCACAATTTCCAACAGCTGGTGAACAAGCCCACCAGAGGAATCTCCTTATTAGATCTTATGCTATGTAACTCCACTAACCTGGTCCATGACCTAAACGTTGGCCCACCGTTAGGCAACAGTGATCATACCACAACATCTTTTAAAATCGTGGACAAAATGGACCACAGTACAGGAAATGTGCGGTGGATTAGAGATTTTAAGGCAGCAAACTATGACAAAATACGAGAACATCTTGCCAATGTTGACTGGACAGGTAGCTTTAGAAATGTGAGCAGGGCCGATCAAATGTGTGAAGATAAATATGAAATTGTTGAAGTCTTATCCAAGTTGCCTAAGTCTTCTTCAATTTCACCCGACTTCCTTCCTCTACTTTTTGTTAAAAGTGTCGTCGGTTGTATAGCTTACGCTCTGGAACTAATTTACAACATGAGCTACATGACAGCCGATGTTCTTCGTAGATGGAGACATGCATTTATTACTCCTATCCCCAAAAAACCTCTATTCAGTGACCCAGGAAATTATCGTCCCGTAAGTATAACACCAATTTTCGCAAGAACATTTGAAAAAATCTAAAAAGCATATTTTGAAGCACATGTTAGAGCATAGTATCATCTCTAAGGAACAGTTCGGATTCCTGAAGCAGCGTTCGGTTGAGACTGCAGTTCTTACTTCCTTAAATGACTGGACCAAAGCTCTGGAAAGCAAAAATCGAGTGGACGTCGTCTACATTGATTTTTCCAAGGCCTTCGATAAGGTTCCTGTAGAAAAATTAGTATTGAAAATGAAAACAGTTGGTATACATCCGATGATTCCATCAATGCTTACAACCAACCAAGGCTGTCGAATTGCGCCTTCAGATGTGCTAGTTTTTCTACTATTCGTATCTGCGCCGTATCATTTTTCTGGGAATAAAAAGTCTTTTATATTATTAAACCAAAGTCTTATATTTATTATTTTCCTTCTAGTCAACAGCCATGGCACAAATTGCGAAACAAGTGAAACACAAGCGCATGTCACACAACTTCTCTCTGGCAAAGAATGACCACTTCTTCTTCGTTGAACGCGTAATCAGTGAGTGTAGAGAAGGGTGAACATCAACGAAACCAGCTGCCACCCACGCGTATGACAGACACGGCCGAAAGACCGGAGCGCAGAACTACAGTAGGTTTGGCATATAATCTGCAATCAAATGAAAAGTCACGGGTGAAACCCTTTTTGTATAATATTACATCCCAGTTACCCACTTCCAATATACCATCTCGGCTGCATGTAGCATAATATGAATGGAAAGTAGTTGGTCGACAACACGTTCAGGTGAGAACGACATTTTTAATACACTTATGAACCGATATGGCCCGGGTTCATAATATTCAACCGTAGGATGAGCGTATTTATGTGCAACTGCGGTATCATTGGTGAAACGATATTATATGCTGGTGGTGCAGATATGAATAGTTGAAAAACTAGCACATATGAAAGCAAAAAAGCAGCCTTGGCTTGTTGTAAGCGCTGATGGTCTAAAATTGCCTCCTGTGACCAGAGAAAGCGTAATAACACGTGCAAAAATATAGGCTGCACTCGAACTCGAAATGAAAATACTTCCCGAGTGCTCCCACGAGGAGGCACTCCTACCAAGTGCGCCACCGAAGCACATCTTGTCGGGTGTCGTAGAGGTTTATGAGTGTTGCGCTCCTTTTCAGGTCTTTAAAAAAAGCGTATAGTGAAAACTGGTTGTGGTTCTGGACATAGGGCCCTGCATCTTTTCAAATAGCATCGCAAAAGCTCACCATGAGTTGCGAACCGTTCTTTGTGAGGTTGGGGTTCTGTCATGGCAGAAAGCCCCCTTTCAGTTAGTTCTGTCGTCAAGATATACCAAAGGTTTCATCAAATTGTTGGGCAGTTATTTGAATCCTTGAATTGTTGTGTTTTTGTGTTAGGTCACAGTTTTTTTTGCACTGTCGAGTTGTTAGTTTTCTTGATTTTTTCTTTTTTTGCTTTACTGGTTCACATGGCATGTTCATGTAATAAAGAAAGAAAGAAAGAAAGAAAGAAATATGTGTTGAGAGTTCGCCTCAGACGCTGACGAAATGGAGCGAACGCACCGTTCAATTACGAACGAGTCGCTTGAGGCTAAAGGACAACTATCATACCATCGTAACGAGTGAAAGCTGTGCTGCTCTACTCGGCTTTGCTATTTCTACTAAATCACTTCAGTTCCCCTTTATCACTCTTAGGATCAGTCTGAAATTCTAGCTTGAAACAAATCAAACAAAATGGTATACGAACAAGAAGTAGTATCACGCAGAGCTGTTTGAATACCTTGATCGTTGCTGTCTCCCCACACTTTAGAATGATTAGTCGTTGACGCAATAAATATTCTTTAATTAAGTTCCTTTGTGAACAGGATACCGAGTGTGAAATGAATGATTCAGGTAGTGAGATGAGATCGAAAAAATATGCTTCTTATGCCAGGAGAAAGGACTTCATGGATTCAGGTGCAACCTACCAAACAAGGTGCACATGAAGATAACCTGGAGATTACTAACGAGGCAATTCTTAGACAGCTGAAGATTTTGAACTATAACAAGGGAAGTCTGCGAAATCACCCTAGCGATTCTCAGTAAGACTTGTATGGATATGTAGAGCATCCAACAGTGAGTGCAATGGAGAAGTTCGTTTTTGCTGCGAGTCACTGCATGATCCAAAATTTTCAGAAATTTGTCGCCTAACACATCCTTTTCGACTTGCAGCGAATCGAAACCACTGAGTTTATCAGGGCGTTAAAGAGATGTTGGCCCACAATTGGTTTAATAGTGAAACGTTCATACGAATTCGATTTGTGGTGAGTGCGGCAAGTTGACCAGCAATAGTTGCATGGAAGAGGATACCTACTCCCGAACTTGCGTCAGTAGATTACTAAGCGAGTAACTTCTACCATATTTGGACCATTCAGTGGGCGGCAGCAGAACGATGTTGACCCCCGTGATCCTTCTTTGATGCTCTACAATAACTTATAAGTCTTGTGGAGAACCGTTGGGATATGCTCACAGACGTCCCATGTAACTACCAGAGTTTTGGAGTAAAGGGGAAAGCTACTCTGTATGTAGTGAAGAAAGCAGTCTCAATGTGCGAGGCCCGTCGCATCATCTAGAAAACCGTTGGAAGAGTGAATTTTTTGAAGGACCCCGGCAAAGGAGAACCGAAGTGAGTTTTTTGAGAAGAAAAACGGTATTAAATGGTTGAGCCCTGCTTGAAATGAGGATGATACAATAAAATGAGACTAATAATTACATAGCCTAAGTTCTGCAGATGCATAAACTGAAGAACTAAAGCGGTTGAATTAAGGCGTTCTCACCTAATTGCGTCACATTGTATAATGAAACCATCAAAAGAACTAAGATTTCTCATCGTTTTTTTGTTGTGTGGACACCTCGAAAATAGCTCGCGTCGATGAATTTTCTCTATAGACATAGAATCTCGATAAGTAATTGATTCAGCCATGTGGCAAGAGGCTCCAAAGTCAGCATCTCATTCCAAAATATTTGCGGTCTACCTTAATGAGTGAATTGAAGCATTTTAATTTTATAACAAGAGCGTCTCCTCTTTAAAAATACGCTACGGCTTCCATCGAATTTCTGTAGCAGAATTTATTCTATGATCCTTGCACGGGCGAAAGCTCCTACATGGTTCAGCACCTAATCGTGGCGTGAGGCGGAAGCCCGATGTATGGGAGGATTTTCATTTGCGTAAGACTCCAACAAGTTGACATGGAGTTGACCAGTTGTTGGCTAGTCTGAGACGAACTCTTATTCATTTATCGACTTATTGACGCGTAGCATAAACACACGTAATTATCAAACAAGGGATATGTCGCAGGCAAACATCAGACAAACAGTAACATTTGGAAGAAACAATCTGAGGAGAGGAGAGACGAAAAGAATTCTTAGTTAGCCTTGTTGGAATAAAGTAAGCAACTGCAACTGATTGACGAACAATTCTAAACAGAGTAGCGCCCATCAAATTTAAAAAAACATTTTGCGAATGATAAGGTTTTGACTCTTAACACAACTTGTACCACATCTTGACGACAGAACTATCTAAGAGGGGCCTTCTTGCCATGACAGAACAACGACCTCAGTACCATTCATGCCACCTCTCAACATCCAGTGGGAGAAAACTGGGAGTTCAACGTACTGGATAAGATATAATTCGCTGCACCAGGCATAGCCAAAATCGAAAATTTATTTTTTTGCACAATAAAGTTCGCACAAAAGGAGCATAAAATGGTCATCTTAAATTTGAGATAACATGATGTGAGAAATAAGAACTTTGGAGAAATCACAACACAAACTAAAGTTAGTTAACTGTCTAAGCCATCTTTCTAAAAAAAGTGAGGGCCGTACGCAAACTAAAAAAAATCCAGAAAAGTTGGTGAGAAACAATCTACTAGAAATAGTTTATAGGAGGAGACTGGGTGAGGATGAGAATCTGAAGTAGAACAGCAGTGGATCGCCAACATTTCAGTTCTTGATATCGGCTCCGGACACCAACGTAGTAGGTCCGACAACTAAATCAAAAATCCATATCTTACTGCTGTTAGGAAAAAAACAGAAGAGTCGTATGTAAACTTAATGTGTCCAATCAAACAAGGCCGGGTAGTGAAGCGGTAGAGCAGCAAGAAGTAAAGAGCCACGGTTTTTTGGAAGATTCACTGTTACTTCTCAATTTTCAGACCATTCCATCATCACCTTTATGGATTGAGATGAGGCTTGACAAACTTGCGTTTTATTGCCACTGTTGTAGGTTTCGTAAATTCTACATCATCACCATACATTTGCACCTTCACCTTAGGGGGAGTAACTAAAATTCCTGAAAGACTGATAAAGAGAAGAACGGAAAAGGACTTGTGACAACACCCCTTTCTGAAAGCGCTGCTACAGCATTTTGAAAAAGAAGAATGCACCGTAGGCACCTGTAAGTAATCACAGGGCGAATTACATCCCTCGGTGACTACACGGCACCTACTTACAACACGATACTTACGGAGTACATGGAGGACAGATTTTCGTATTATGAAGAAAAGAGGACTGGGAGGGAGGAACTCACTGACGAAAAAATTTTACCGAATGCTTCTGCGATTCTAGTGTTGCCAACGAAGACGGAAAGCTAAATAGTAAAGTTTGTGATTCGAACAAGTAGGATGTTCCATTGCCTGTATTGCCTAGAAGGAGTTCAAAACAATTTCGCACCTAAACTTCTGGCACACATGTGTAGTTTCCCGCAGCACGGTAGAAAAAATAGACTTCGAGAGTTTCCCTCGCTTGTAAAGTGTTTTTGACGTTCCAGTGGCTCACAGATAGCTGCATCACACCGCTTAGAGCACTAACATGAAGAAATTATTTAATTTGGTGAATTCGAGCACAATGGATATGCTAAACCTCACACTACCCCGATCAGAACTCTGGCTATATGCCAGCTCCCTCTTTCACATAAAGAGCAGGCAGCGGGCAACTTAGTTTCGCAAATAATTTCATTTCAAAGGTCGATTGAGGCGCTTTGTCAACACGTCACTGCTGAAATGCAGTATTTTATCAAATTGAGTTTGTCAAGTGCTGACTGCTTTTGGTTTCACCCACTATTTTTGTAATATTTGTTGTTACAGGATGTTACGTTGTGAACAAAACTCTTGCACCGTGCTGGACTCGAACCCGTACCCTCTGCACTCCGGACAGCGATGCTACGCTACGTTATTTTTTTTGCTACGTTATTTTTAAGCTTTCGCTAACACAATAAATTGATATATGATACCCTAACTTGCCAACAATGTGATGACACACATGCTCCGTACAACGATTTTCTTTCCCCTTCCAATAGACTAAGCAAAGCCAAAAATACAGAAAATGATGCTCTAAAACGGCAGGAAATCGATAATCGAGATATAGAAACCTAAATTCCGCACTTTGTTTACTGAAGAAAATGCTACCATGATTTCGACTGCTTGGTTCTAGCCTTGTTGAAGGGAGCACTGCCAAAAGTACGTTCCTCCTGTCATTTTCTCGCTTCTCAGTGTAACATTGCGACCCTCATTACAAACAATTTATGACAAGATTCCTTTCATTATTCCCTCTTATAGAGACGTTTTCAATAGGAGTGCGAAGACTTAGATAGCCAGCCGCTATCACCAAAGAATATTCGATAACAACTGCGTGAGTGTCTCTATCAGTTTCGAATAACATGACCACAAATTTCGACATTTTTCCCAATAAAAATCCGACAGCGCGCAGGGAGCAACGTGCCAACGACGCCTGCTTATCATTTGTTCATAAGATTAGCGCCGAACTCTACTTCCCATTGATTTCCGAACGACAGAATCGGCCTCTGGTTTCGAAAAATACCGCTGGGATGTCTCGTCTTGGCATTTTTCTAGCTGTGTCCTTCTTCTACTCTACCTCGTCATGGGTAAGCGCCCACAAGATGGCTCTGTTTGTGCCCGACATCTCCAACAGTCAGGTGATTTCCATCCGTTCGCTCTCATTCCGTTTAGAACATTGTTTGAAACAGATCCATATCCGTTGAAGGTGCTCTTCAACACACGGGTGGCGGAGACGTTAGCGAAGGCTGGTCACGACGTCACAATGATTATGATCTCACTCAGCGACGAGATGAAAGGAAGCTATGTTAACATCATGAAGGAAGTTTCAAGTGAGTTGGCATCCGATTTAAGAAGATACTTGAGAAGGTTTCAGATCACTTCTTCTTCTTCTTCTTCTTCTTCTTTTTTCAAAAAAGGTCTGAATTGAAGCAGGCGGATGTGTGGCTCAAGAAGATAAATGTAGGTGGCGCATTGATAACATCCTTTAATAAACGCATTGATGCGCTTTATATACAGCCACTACCTCGAAAACTTTAAAGGACCTCCAAGCCTTTAAAATCGGTTTTAAGTACAGGAAACGCCTCTGACTCCTTGAAATCAATTTTAGGTACAGTTTGAAGGCCATAATGTTCATTCTCAAACTATGTTACAAAATGCAAGACTTCACACTCTAGGCTTCGATTGTTTATTTGGCTCGATACCGCTTCACACTCTAGGCTTCGATTGTTTATTTGGCTCGATACCGCTATGCTGCAGTTCTGTTCAACTTGACAAATTGTAGTCTTATGCCCCTTCTTGAAATCCAGAGGCCAGATTCGTGAATTACTTTACCCAGGGTTATATGGGTAGAGGGTAGAAATTAAAGCATTACCAGAATTCAGAAGATCGTGGAAATGGGTGAATGGTGGGACAGAATTACTATAACATTCACCGAATTGTATCATATATATAATATATGGTGGGATCATGAATACCAAACTTGCCCCCTACCCACTCTCTCCTGTTGGTAAACTTACATATTATCATTAACCCGTTGCCTTACCAATCGTGAATCGGGCCCATGTCGCAACAACAATACAGTATAGCTTCCAGAGAAATATGCGCCCACAAAGCGTTCAAATGACCAAAGCCTTGTCGACAACTAGACTATCAGAAAGAGTTGGGCTTTGGAAAGAGAAAGAAAAGTTAAATAAAAACGTCAAAAAGGTGAATGAAGAGTGAATGAAGAATGTCAAGGAAGATGTGCAAATTCTGACAGGGGGCCAAGCGAATATGCGTGCTTCAATTTTGGAGTAAAGTGATTACATCGCAGTTTCGACCCTTTCTTCCTGCTAGAACCGCAAAGGTTTAGACGATTGTATGAGATTTACGATCCTCTCCTAGATTCTAGATTCCCTAAGTCAATAAGGTTGTGGCTTTCCAAGCATAGCTTACCACCTTTGGGATGTCTCGCACACAAAATTTCAGCTTTCATGTGACTGTTTCCCTGTCGGTTTATGATCAAACACATCCTGGACGAGGAACAACATCACTGAAGCTAGTGCTTTCCCAAGCTTTCCTGTCTTAGTTTTTGGGTATCCATTTAAAACCCTTAACGTTGTGGTCCTAAAGTTGAATCACCTCTATCACTTTTCGCCCTTCATGATGTCGGGTTGCTCCATGCAGACCAGCAACGTTGAATCGTCCTGTCGCATGCCAGAGTGCTCCAGTGGATCTTCCCCAGTCGAAGAGCAGTTCAGGTCTTTACAAGGAAATGCATTAGTGATTCCCGGTGTTCTCTTGACAAACCGAGGAATCTAGTGGTCACGGCTCCCTTCCAGCGGGTGTCTGCGAAGCGCATTACCTCGCCGGCCCACCTAATTTTAGACGACTTGGCTCATGCGACAGCGGCTCAGTGCCATCGACAACGAGAACTCCGGAGAGTTTCTCTCACTTGCGTGAATTGTGTCACTTCGGCCATCGTGCTCTGTATTTCTGGTCGAGTTCTCATCCTGCTTTCGTGTAGCCCAGGACTATGGCAATGAGACGTTCATTCGGAGGCACATGAAGGACAAAATAGAAAAGATGGGGAAGGAAACGGACGTCATTCGCCTCCTGCACGACTTCTTCGACTCTCCTGAAATTCACCCTTAAACCGCTTCTTTTATCCTATCCAGCTCCGGTATCAACAGGCTATAGTTGTTTACGGTTGAAAATGACTATCCCTGTAACCGCCTGTTCCTCTTTGTTATGTCCATTCTTTGTTTCAGTTTATCGAGTGAATGCATCATTCGGCCTAACAAAGGAGGACTTTGAAGAAGACCAGGAAAAGACTCTGTTTGAGGCATGCGACGAATACTTTTTCCCAGTTAGTCAGTCTGGGCGACAAGTTTGTTTTAGGATATGCCAGTGTGGGACTCAAGGCAGCGTGCCAGCATGAGCAAAAAGACGGCAGCTCTCACCGAAAGCTGTCGCAGTGAGTTTGCCTATTCTTGTGGAGAACAGTTAATGTTCGCCTTAAAAGCAAATAAAAACATTCCATATCTGCTTTTTAACTTTGAATTTATTAATAGGGAATTTTGTAGTCGGCGAGTGGCACACTTTCGCGTTCTGGCGAAGAAGCCTTTGAATACGTAATTGGCTTTTACAGCCTTCTTCATGCACGAGGATTACATCCATTAAAACATCGGCTCTTTTTCATTCAGCCTAAATCCTTACGCTACTACCAGCTGGATCGGTTTTCTTTTACCTTGCGTCACAAATAAGACTAAACTTTGATGTTGGAGCTTATTCAGCTATATTAAAGATTCCATGATTGTTGTCAAAAGCGTTAACGAAGCAGCCTAAGCCCGATCTAGACACGGTCAACTGGATAGCTTCAGTGACTGCAAGCTTCGAGGTAGCCCAACGCATTTAAGAGATGTGACAGGCATCAGGCCTTACTTGTTCCACTACCTTCCTCCGTTATTGGATCCGCGAATGTGATTTCTCGACAGATTCTCCGCCAAATGGTCCCTTTTAAACGAACATAGGGTGTCGGTTTGTCGATTTTTTTCTGTTCCACTTCAATGTGAAAAAAATTACTTCTGGAGGATTCGCAACTGGAAACACGCTGTTTGAGTCAACTAGTTTGCTACCAACTGACTCCATGTAGAAGGCGAAGTAAGCTAGAGACCCACTGCAGGAATGCTTTTCTCCGTTTCTCTGGAACTCCTAAGCATTCGCTAAAAGAACGAAGCTGATTAACGAAAGACGAGCATTCACATTGAATCGTAAGGCTCACGAAGACAAGCTTATGGCAGGAGTGGAATACTCCTAAGTACCGTACCTCGACGTCTTGGCTTATTTGGCTTTCGCGTTTTCCTGTTATTCTCTGAGACGAAGCCGCTCATCCAACAGTGTAAGCGAGAAGACCTAATTAAGACCGGCTGAACTCTTCAATTTTGACAGAAAGGCATTTAGGAGTTGTTTTGGAATCGGATGCTGTCACCTACGTACTTCCTAGCTACAGTGTAAATTAAGTGTTATCAGTTGAAAGTAATGTGAATAAAAAGACGAGATAATGTCCTATTAAGAAGTCTATAATAAAAAAGCGTGGTCACGTAGTCGGAGGAACCGAATATCGCATGCACGCCGAATCGAGGTTCTTGCTTCGGATTTCCCGCCTAGGCCAACCAGGCCTCCATCTCATGGGGTCGGTGATTGATACCGCACTTGTATTGAAAGGATAAAGCGCTGGCTTGCGCATTCAATCTGCCTCCACGAGATCTATAGAAATGGAATTTTTCATCGTTTATTGTTTGTTACTAGAATAGAAGCATGGAGTGCACTTCAGGCATGCCATAAGAAATTTCTGAGTTTAGCTCGTTTCATCTTCGTTCTTTTTTAGAAACGGTTGAGAACAAGGAGTTTCTCAAGTGGCTGGTGGCGCAGAAGTTCGATCTTGCCTTTGCTCACATTTTCGATGTTTGTCCTATTGGTCTGATTCACTATGCAAAAATTCCTTCGTGGATTTGGCTAAGCAGGTTCATACTACCGACTATCAGTCCTATATTTTTTATTACGTCGAAGTTGACACTATTCAAATCAAACTGGACACTCTTCTGAAGCTAGTTTCAAGACTTCTTCTGAAATCAAAGCGAACTTTTCGAAACCAAACCGATCTTCATTACGCTACAGACTCAATAAGATGGTTGGAATAATTTCCTGTCAGCAAAGTTTTTTATCAAGGAGAATTGGATCTAACTTTTTTTGAAGTTGTTTAGTTTAACTGTCCCCTAAAAGTGTAATGGTTTTATAAAATTTTCTTTTTTAGAGAAAAAATAATCAAGACTTGTCAAAGAAGCAAGTATACAGCGCTTTCAATGATCAGATCGCGCCATGCACTCGAAAAGCTCATCGCGATTTTTATTTGACTAATAACGTAAATGCTGCTCACATGTAGCATCTAAATGAGATATGTGTGTTCTTAACACTTACAGTATTGTTATTGTTGTATCTTCAACAGATGTCAAACTCCATGCAAATAAAAAATCTATCATCAATAGAAAAAACACCGCGACGCGTTGGAGGATGGCATCGCGCAATTCCTTTGGCACTAAAAAATGGCCTTTTCCCGCTTTAAAAAGGCTTTGAACCATTATTTTTGTTAAAAAATAAAAATTGAACAGAAAAGCAAAAATAATCAAATATGTAATGTGTTTGCTTATTGGATAGTGGACTAAAACTCCAAAGAGCGTTATTCCAAAACAATTTTCCTTGAAAAAATTATTCTAGCCTTTTTGGAGAGTCTCTATTCAATGTGGAAAAAGTTCATTTCCATTGGAAAGAGTTCGCTCCAATTTCAGACATCTTAGGCAGAAAAGTGTGTCCAATTTGATTTGAAAAGTGTCCAGTGGTACATAACCCGTGGCGCATTCAGCAGTGCTTTACATTTACAGCGGCGGCTTGGCGGATTTTATGGCGCACTACATGGGAGTACCAACGTTCCCCAGCTACAATCCACGTACGTGAATTTCATAGTATTCATGCTTGCGTTTCTAGCGGTTTGCTACTCGCGCATCCGAGCTTCTTTTCTGTAATGCCCTTCCGCTTTTTCTTTTTTGGATGTGTGCTTATTAGGTGTGTTTCAGCAATGATGATGGAGAGCAGAGATGATATGAACTTCTTAGAGAGGAACGAAATACTTGATTGGACACACCCTAGTAACGGTATTGTGGAGAAGGTACACCTTTTTCTATCGTTCTTTATAAAACATAAAGGATAAAGGATAAAGGATAAATTGTTAGACAGACAGACAAATTGTTCCAATCACAAAAGTCCTCTGCTTTTATAGAAGTCACCTTCCCGATAACTTTTCTGGCTAGCCTCGTGCGCTGCTTGTGCTACATGAGTGTGTCAATTGAAAACGGCTATGTAATCACGTCTTGTTCGCTGCATTACACTATTTGTGGATATTTAGCAGACTGCTAATAGATCTTCAAGACCTCCCAAGGCAGCCTTTGGGGTGCGTACCAGTTTAGAAAGGCCTTTGAAATACAGGGCCCGCCCTAAAGGTTAATTGTGTGTTATGCCTACTGGTAGTAGTATCGTGAGGCATCTGCTAATGTACAGTACCGGACATGTCTTTTGGTCATTGGCCGAAAAAGCCGCGCCGGCCAACATAGGCCGCTTTGGAGCGTTCCAAAGCGGCCTTTTTGAATAAGTTCTTTAGAAACGAAATACTTGTGAAAATAAACATATATTTGAACTCAGCAGCTCAAGCTCTATCTTTTGGTATATAAATCTCAGTAGAGTTGAACAATGCATATAGGCCCGACAGAATCAATCGAGTAGGCGCGGCGCGACAACCTGTAGAGCGAGCGTTTGGGGAATTTTATCGGAAATTTCTAGCCGTCCTAATAAGAAATTGCTCTAAGACTGTCTAGCTTGCATTTGGAGTGCGCCGTGAACAATGCATACAGAATCGGACCTACCAATCGAGTGAGCACGACATCCTGTAGAGCGAGCGTTTGGGGAGTTTTATCACAAATTTGCAGCTGCCCTACTCAGGAATTGCTGCAAACCTATCCAGAGAGCCTTTGGAGTGCGCCGTGCACAATGCATATATTATCGAACCTATCAATCGAGTGGGAGCGACCGCTTGCAAATTGCACGCGCGGCCGTGTTCGGAGCGCAATAACTCTGTCAGGTCCGAATCGTTTTGGGTGCAACTCGTGGGTCTTGTAGGCAGTGAAACGTTGTATCATTGCGAGTGTCGAAAACTCAACGGGTGCAGGCGACAGCCGGCGCCTCCTCCGACTGCGCTTCACGCGCCCTATAAAAACATAGTATTAGTTTAATCGCGCATATTCCTCTTCATTAGGTAGAACTTGAATTTGCAAGGCCTCCTTGCGCTCCCGGTTCACGTAGAAGTGTTAATTTTGAAGATAAATCTGGAAAATTCTGGAAAAGTTGAGGATATTAGCGCTTCACCAGGCTTCATAAAAAAAGGAAAAAAGGAAATTTTCATCAAAGATTCAAACAAAAAACGACATTACGTAAAGTGCAAAATGATAGCTGAATTGACCGGAATAGTTACTGTTTCTAACAAAGAAATAAGTTTGGGATAAACAAAATTTAACGAGCCCAAAAGCCAAGGGAATGGAATTTTGAAAAATGCAAATGAAGCCTTTTTAGGCACGTCGCCCCGTTTACAGCAACAGGTCAACATGTACAAGAAAACGGCAGTAATGACTGAGAACTCTCTGCATTCCTTGAACTGCATTGTATTTTCGAGTGATTGCTTATCATTTCATTGGTGGTCGCGCACGATAAACCTTGAGGGAACAACTGGCTGGAATAATTCGAAGCTTCCAAACAAAGCCAAACCGTTTTGGAAGCTTAATTTACGTACAATAATAGTAAATAAATTTTTTGATTGGCATGTGTTTGTATCCGCCATTTTCGATCACAGTTCACTGAAAATTATTTTGCTAGTCAATATTAACCAATTTTTGTAACCATTCAATACCTCTATAGTCTTGATCAAAACCTCAATGTTTCTCTTTGCATCCCACACGAAACTCTCAATTCTTTGGTGTGAAAGATTTGTTCATGTGTAAATGAAGTCTTTCAGAATGTTTGCTGACCGAGAGACTGCAATCTTCCGCGAGCTGATTGATCCCAATTACCCTGACCTTGTTGACGTCGCTAGTCAGTGCCCGTTGGTGAGAGCGTTACTCTGTAAAATCGTTTCACTATATGGCAAAGCATGGTGGTTTAGGTAATGGTGAACTCAAACGAACTCTACGATTTTCCGCGACCAACGTTAGCGAAAATTGTCAACATTGGAGGAGTCGGAATGCAGTTCAAAGATGCACAGCCGCTATCCAGTGTACGTTTCTGTTGTTTAGTGAAGCTTAGAATGCGATTAAAGTAGTAACGGAAGTAGATATACCAGTTTCACGTCGACCTGGACATTTTCTTATCAAATTGGACACTTTTCACGTCTAATTGGACACTCATCTAAGCTAGCCGAAGAAATTTGAAATCGACTTGAGCGCCTTCTAAATCGAAATGAGCCTCTTAAACCACAACACAAAGCTTCACACTTTAGGCGGTTAAACATACAGGTTAAACTACAAGCTCTCCTAAATGGTTAAAATAAATTTTGAAGAAAAATTGGGATAACTTTTTCTAAAAGTTTTTATTTCAGCTGCCCGAACGGGTGATAACTTTTAAAAAAATTTATTAAAAAATAGTAAATTTAAATTAATTGAACAAGACAGCAATCATTCAGTGGGTTAAAAAACCAAATCATGCTATGCACTCGAAAAGCTCATCGCGATTTTCGTTTGATTGATAGCGTACATACTGCTGCTTACATACAGTATCAAAGTCAGAATATGTATTCTTTACAATTATCCGTGTTCTATCATGTGAAGGTGATACTCTACGAAAGCGTAATTTCGCTATCTATGGAATAAAATTGCGAATCTTGTCGAGTGTCGAATAGAGAGCATGGCACAACCGTTTAAAACCAGTAAAAGTGTCCAATTCGACATGAAAATGATATATATGGTATATGTGGTATATATGGTATATATATATATATATATATATATATACAAGTGCTCCATCACGCCTATCGGAGTGCCTCGCACTTGCGCGCTTGTTGCAGTAAGCTAAGGACATTCACATCGAGCTAGCTGCTCTACTTGTACAGCTTTTTTGCCTACTCAAGAGTACAAAAGGCTGGCAGTACGTACAGTATAAAGTGTGATAGCGTGATCTATTGGTTCCTCACTACTGGTCCTCCTCTAGTGAAACGGTCCCCCATTACTGGTACTGGTTCCCCTCAATGATCCACCCTTAGCGGACTTCGGCACACCTTCTGAATCCCCATGCACATTGGACGATGTCTTCGCCAAACACGCTAAGTGACGTCTTTGGCACGTCTTCTGAGTCCCAGGCACGTCATGCGACGTATTCCGCACGTTCCGAATTCCCTGGTACGTAGAAAACGTCTGAGTATTTTCCGCTATTTTCGCGCCACGTAATTTGATCAGTATCAATTGACGGTGATCGATACTGCAAAAACGAACTTCAGGTTCGTGATCAGCGACCTCGATTGCCCCAGGGCCGAAGTTCTCAGGCAGGGAGAAGACGTCTGGGTATTTCTCGCTATTTTCGTGTCGTAATTTTCCCCACTTCCCCCTCCCCCCCCCCCCCCACCCCCTTCCCCGACTTTCGCTCTATTTTATGGCTAATTTCTGCGGCGGCGCCGATCGATAATATGACTCATCGCTTAGCGCGTTATTATGTTTTGTGGTGATAATTTGATCAATATCGATCGATGCTTCAAAAGCGGACTTCAGATTCGTGTTGAGCGACCGCGATTACCCTAGGGCTGAAGTTTCCAGACGAGGAGAAGACGTCTGGGTACTTTCCGCTATTTTCCCGCACCGTAATTTGATCAATGTCGATTGATGGCGATCGATACTTCAACAAGAAACTTCAGATTTGTGTTCAGCGACCTCGATTGCCCCAGGGCCAAAGTTCCCAGGCAGGGAGAAGACGTTTGGGTATCCTTTGCTATTTTCGTGTCGTAATTTTCCCCCATTTCCCCTGAGTTCTCCCTCTATTTTATAATTTCTGCGACGACGCCGATCGATAGATAGTGACTCCGATCGATAGTGTGACTCATCGCTTAGCGCGTTATTATAGAATATGATATATATATATATATATATATATATATATATATATATATATATATGTATATACATGGTAGGAAGTGAGGGGTGAGTCCCGATCATTACGTTTTGTGATGGTCATATTCATATTTGTGTCAGGTCTTTGGTTCTTATTTGGTTTCATGCACTTGTCCACCTGGGCTCAAGGTTGGTACTGCCTCTACGGGTGGGAGGAGAAGAAGCTGAGGAGACTATTTCAAGGAGGAAAGACGGCAAAGGTCTATGCTGGAGTGTCCACCGCAGGTAAATTGGACCAATACATGTCAACACGAACCAGTACGCTTCAATACGTGACAAGGCAATCCATGGTCTCTTCTCTATGTGTTTAAGTCCTTCATGGTGACCCACAGGTTATTTCGTGGGGCTAGAAGGGGTACCGTAAGCAGGAATTGCCTCTGCCTGCGGGGTTCTTGCAACACTGCAACAATTTCACAAAAGGGCCAAGTTGAATTCAAAAACAGCTTTTTCTAGTTTGTCGTGGAAGGACGTCCAGAAAGAAAAAATGCGCAATGAGCGGACGAGGAGGCAGCAGCCCATCAGTGCCAAAAAAGTACGAGGTGTCGCGGTTTCTCACGCATAGGATGACTTTTTACTGGTATAGCTCGCGCGAGACCGTTTGACCTAGGCCCCTCTCGCTGCAACTTGTAGTAAGCGTCAGCTCGTAGACAGTGAAAAATTACATGTCATCAAATCCGACTACTGCGCTCCAGGCGGTAGAAGCCCATGGGCTGCCGCCCCCCCCCCCCCCCCGTCCGCTCATTGCACCGAAAAAGTATGGTAAATGCCTACCTGCGTAATTTCTCACGTTCAAGTGGCATGTTCTCAAAACGAAAAATAGCAGCCGAGACTGCATTTGTGAGCTCACTTTGAATTAACTTCTATCTTCTTCCAGGAATTTCAACAAATCGTTGACAACTCTGAGGGATTGGTGATTTTCTCATTTGGATCCGTAACACAGTCTCACAAAATGCCACTTGCATGGAAGAACGCTTTCCTAGAGGCTTTTTCTCGACATCCTAAACTCAGTTTCGTTATGAGATACGAAGGAACCGATCTTAAAGCTGACAATATATCCAACATAAACAGAATAATATTGCCAAATGATTATGTTAACTCATCCATAAAGTTGTACTATAGGTAAGCTGCCTCCAAATGTACATTTATTCAAATGGCTTCCACAAGCGGATTTGCTGGCGAACCCGAAAACTGTTGCGTTCATCACACATGGAGGATACAACAGTCTGCAGGTATAAACATTTTCAAATCAGTTTCCTAAACTCTCAAATGGCTCGTATCGAGGCTGTAAACTGTCACAACGATGTCAACGATGTTTTGTTGCGATCAAAACTTCTAGCGCCAGGCGGAACTCGAACCCGCACCTCCCTCTGACCGGGCGGGAATGCTCTACGCCTTTACACCACCGGCGCCGTTTGATCGAACGCAGCATCCACACCTCGTGGGACCGATCAGCACTCACGAGTATCCGGGATGAGCTGGCCGCTGATATCGGCATGGAACCAGTTAAGCTGGTGGTCTTAATAGAAACAATTCAAATCAGTTCCCTTAAGCCTCAAGTGGCTGGTATCGAGGTTGTAAACTGTCACAATGATGTCTTGATGCAATCAAACACATGATCACTTTCACTTTACTTTCATCAAACTTCATCCTTTGTTAGAAGGTAGAAACAATATTTTCGTTAAAAATCCGCGTAAAGGTCAATCTACTTGAAGCTTCCAAATACAGGTTATGACAACATTACAATGTTTGAGTGAGCATGGAATTCAAACGCGAAAACCCACTAAGACCTTTGTCAGCTTGTTTTGAAGCACATCAAGTCTAGAACATAGGATTTCTGTTTGATGAACAGCGGAGATGCTTGCGTAGAATTAGAAATTCGATTCATAAATACAATCACAGATTACATACAGTACGTCTTTAAAGTATAATAGATGGTTTTGCGAGCTTCGTTTTGACTGTTCGATTGATGTGGTTGTCATGTACATTTGCAGCTGCACCCAACAATCGAGGTTTTATGATAAATGTTTACAAGAGAGTATAGTTTAGACCTTGGTACTTTCCAATTAGAACACTACAAACTGTAGTGTTCTAATTGGAAAGTACCGAGGTTTATGCTAAAACGGTACACCTTTCTGGAGCAGCGTTTAGAAGCTCTTTTCAGGAATCTATCACAGCTGGAGTGCCATTGATAACCATTGCTTTGTTCGGTGACCAGTACAGAAACGTGAAGTTAGCCGAGAAGCATCGATTTCGCCGTCATTCTTAGAAAAGGAGACATCAATGTCGACACTATCGCTGAAGCCCTTCAAACGATTGTCAAAAACAAAGTGTGAGTTAATTTTCGTTGTTCGTGGTGGCTAGCAAATGGTAAAATGGGAGAAGTGCCACAGTCACGATTTGGGTCCTGCAAGGTCGTTTATTTCTATGTGTTTAGTTACTCCCAAAACGTCAAGAGACTATCTCAGATGGTAAGGAAGAAGCCATTAAGTCCCGCTCATCTTCTGGTCTCATGGGCTGAATTCGCTGCCGAGTTCAAGACTCTGGATAACCTCGTGCCGGCCGGCAACAAACTGAACTTCTTTCAATACTATTCCTTGGATGTGATTGTATTCCTTTCGTCAGTTGTAGCAGTTATTATGTTTGTATTGTACATGTTGCTGAAGTTTGTCTTTCTTAAAATCTATGCCTTATTTACCTCCAGTGCAAAGCAGAAGAAAGCTTAGCCTATCTGATCTGCAAATACTTTGCTGTTGGTATTTTGAAAACGTACCATAAATAAAAGATCATTAAAAAGCTATTGATATGTCATGCATTATTCTGATTCTATTCGGGGGAGCTTTGACGGCAGCATTGTTTTTTTCTAATGGCAGTCACTCCCTCAGTCTCTGTTGATGGCGTCTTGCTTTTTGCTGGGATCTCACCAGTGGATTCTTCACATCGCTTGGCGCAAGACCAGCAACGATACTGATTCGTTGGGTGGAGTAGAGGGGAGGCAAAAGTGCATCTCTAAGAAATCGTACAGCAGGCAGCCTCTTGGATAGAAACAGGGAGATACGACAGAGCTTTCCGAACCGCGAGCGCTGGTTCAGGCGCGAAGAATGAACGCTATCAGGGGAAGAAGTTACCGAATCCCGTGAGAGAATACGCTCAGCCAACGAAGAAAATTTCAGCAACCTCAGAACAGTTTTCGATAGCTTGGTGTAAATGTCCAGTCAAAGTAGTATTCAACGCTTAACCGTCGGAGAACAATGCCTGCGCATTCCGGATTTGATAAAGCGGCCAGTAGGCTCCTAGGCAAGCCCGTTGGAGGTAAGAGTGGGCGTGCTAGGTTACGAGGGAAATACGAGTGACCCCGCTCCTAAGATCATAAGAACATCTCATCACTGTACTCAACAGCTCATACCAGTTGATGTTCAAAAAATGTTGCTCACACTCACTCCAGCAATGCACAGTTCTTCTCAAGGAGAGCTACCGACGATTGCTCACTGAACTTCCAAATCGTCGGAAGTAATTTACGAATATACTCTGAAGAGGAAAGGGACAGAGAAAACATAAAATTTGCGCTGAAAATTCTTACCTGATAATGGATCTACTGTTTGTTCGCTACATTCAGTCCAACAGGTCCTTAAAGTTTCCAGGAAACGAGAAATAATTATGTATTAAGTTACCGAACATGAAATAGTAGATTTTTTTACCTCAATTTCTGGTCGATTTTTTAGGACTACGAATGTTTCGTTTTAGGCGCTGTATATAGTTTCTAAAAAACAGATTCCCTGTTTTCTTACCATTTATAACTTTGTGATATAATTGCCTCTTGGCGAGTTCTTGATGTCGTTTTTGCAGTATGAATCAGCGTGATAATCGGGTGTTCTACTTACAAGGAAGCCAATGAACTTCCTTCAAAGATTCTCAACGAGGCCTATATGGTCTTGTAGGGCATCAGACGAGGATCACAGAGCTGTGCTCCATTTTTGCTACGGACCATTGGTAGCCTGGAAATCGCAAAAATGGTATCGCTTCAGAGCGGGTTGCGACGGAAATTTTAAAAATAGATGTCATATCCGTGGTTAGCATCCCAAATAACTCCATGGGCGATGTTTAGGCAAATTTTTTTCGTCCTCTCCTCGACCTTTGGAGTCGGCAGCAGAGCCGGTTATTCTGCGTAGACTCCTTTAACTTACACATATTCATCATAACCATCTGTGATCTATTGCTTCACCAAAATTGGTTGCCAAGTTGGTGCTCTGCGTCCCAAATAACCCTAAAGATGAATTTTGGACAAAAAATTTTCTCGACCTCTAGAGCAGAGAGCGTGAGTGCAGTGCAAATGCTCCTATCTGCAATGCCCCCGGCCAGGGTCAAGCTTGCGGTTCGGGAATCGAAGGGGGGGGTCGTACTGCGGCCTCGTGTGGAGGGGGGGGTCGTACTGTGACTCAGTTTCGAGGGGGGGGGGGGGAATTGACGTAGTGGTCGTTTTCGGGTAGGAGTATGAATGAAAAGTTTGTACATGTAATTGCTGTAATGTGCTTAACATTTTTAAACACTAATTCATTATTCAAACTCTTTCAGTATTTATAGTATATTTATCTGTTATCGAATTCTTCATAACCTGAACGGTTTTCAGTAACAACTCGTCTGGTCCGGTCAAAAGAGCAACGATGTGGTGTCAGAACAATTGAGGATGCGAAAGCAATTTATTTGTGAATGAATATGCAGAATAAATTTTTACGAGTGTATTGCTATGCTGAATAAATTTGCTGTGTGAGATTGTCATATCTCTTCTTCACCGTGGAGCACACCGCTAGAGAAGATCGTTGCTCTGAAAGTCTCAAGATCCTGCCGTGATCGTCGAATGTCATCACTGTCAGCTCTGTTGTTTAATCCGTTGGCGATCATATACTGTTTGACGTCAGGCTCCACGAGCGCACGTGAGTTTCCTGCGTATGGCAAAAATCAAAAACATGAAAAACGGAGTAAAACAAAGTGATTAAGTTAGACTCGAGGTGCTTACCACTAGAGAGCGAGTCTTTTATTTGTTTCATTAAGCTGCTATCCTTCTGGAACGTGGATGGTTTTCCCTTTGGTAAGTCCAAAACACTAAGAGGGTTTAGCCATTGCCGTGCCAATTTCATCGGTTTGACGGTGAGTACGCTTGGCCCATCTCGCTCTACCCTAAAAATGCTTGCAAGTAAAAGCTGAAGTGAAAAAATATGTGGAGTAATAAAGTGGCTCACGTCATAAGATAGTCTAAAGTTTTAGTTCGAAGATTGCTCCTTTCTCCTCTACTAAGACGATTAGCCGTTGAAAAACTGCGTTCAGGATCAGCATTACTTGCAGGAATAACAAGCATGCACTTAATGGCCTAATAATTTTTCAATTGCTAACTATCTGGTTTTCTAGAATGCGACGTTATTACCTCAGTAACCGAATGTGGAAGCATGATGTTGTCAGCGTTGTTGAGAAGCGTTAGGTAGAGCCTCACACTGTCACTATCTTGGCGGAGGTCTATAGGCCACGAGCTCAATCGCTTAACGTCCTTGGCGATATTGTCATAGAAGGTCAAAAAATCTTCTTGTGCTGGTGGCAAGTTACAGTACTTTTCCACGGATTTGATAGAACGAAGAATTAGATCTTCCCGAACCTGTGGGTTGATAGTGTCGGTTTCGTCGAAATACGCGGGATATCCTCTGCTTTCTCGAGTAGCGGATGCAGGCACACAAGTAGCAAACTGTTCGAAATCGCCTCCGCACTCAATGATATCCAAAATAATGTGGCGATCCAAAGCGTACGAGAAGTCTGGTCCTGCTTCAGACTGTCGTCTGCCGGGAGTCATATATTGGAACAGAGCATTTTTCACATCATCATAGAATGCGTCGATGTGGTGTCCCGCGTTTTTATTCTTCATTCCATGTACGTAGACTTTTCCTAGAGCTAAACTCGCAAGCTGATCAATGTCAAAATCAGGCGCATCTTCCGAGTAAAGTTCTAGGTCAACGTTCAGCTCAGGTTGCATTTCAAGAGGGCCAAGTGAAACATCGCGGAATTGTTTGATAGTTCTTACTTCTTCGGTGGCTTCGCGTTCTGCAGGCTCCATCTTCTCTAGCTCTTTGTGCTTGTTGAAGTCTTTAAATCTTTTGGGAAAGTAGACCACATTTACTTTCGGCAATGAGGTTTTGATAACAAAGATAAATGAGCAGCATTCTTCAAGATAGACAAATGATTCATATTCCACAATTTCTCCATTAATAGCGTTTTGTACTCCCAGTGTTCATTCTTGGTGAAGGTTTTGGTAAGCGTCGTGCTTGATCTGTTCGTTTTCGAGAAGAAAAGACAAGTGTCTCCATCGTGTAAGGTGATCAACAAGAAGGTTTTCCTCCTTTTGTAGTGCTTCGGATATCTTGGTGAGATGGTGAAGCCCGGCACTTACTTGGTGGAGAATTATGAAGTTGCGAGGATCTTTCAGAACCCATTCCGCAACTTCCGCACGTTTGCTCATGTTTTCAGCCACTGTGTTGTCAGCGGCCATCCTACCCAGAGCTTCTATCAGGACTGGATGCACACGCAGCACTTTGGATAGTGCATTTTGAAGGCTTGCAGACCACCTCACTTTGTGCAGTTTATCCATGTGCAGGTGATGGAAACCCATGTCGTGGGCAGCTCCATGGTAAAATATTCGTCCTTTTGTTCTTAGGTTGGATCCGAAGAGATGATGCATTTCCATTATGGTGGCTTGTGCGAGCTTTATACCATACGTTGATAGAGACGTTACCGCAAGATTAAGTTTGTGAGCGGAGCAGATTGATAAAAGCAAATCGTTTCTTTGGCCCTCCGAATTGGAGAGTAACTGCTTTAGTTTCTCGTGAACGCCATTAATGCTTCCCGTCATCACTGAGGCACCGTCGCTTGAGAGTGCTACAAGTCTTCTCATGGCGAAGTTGTAAGGTTCGGTCCATAATCCGGAGGGTTTGGCCCAGGAGTTATAGCTTTGCAGAACGCGGCAAAGAGCGTCGACGATGTCACTTGCAGTCTCACTTTCAACTTCAACTAGTGAGAAGTGGAAGGTGATGGGTCGATTTGCTGGCGAAACTGTTCGGATAAGGAAAACAATCCATTTCACTCCTTCATTTAAAGTACCGTCCGCGAGCAATGAAAATGGTAAATCGTTGCTTATGATGTAGTTTAACATATCGTACTTCATGTGTAGTGCAAACTGTTTAACCATTCGTTGTGCTATTGTGGCTTCGTAGTGCGCAGTAGCTGACACAGCTCCAGATTTCATTGCCATTAGCACTAGAGGAAACTGCTTGGCGAATGGTAAACCCTTTTTTGCTATCGTGTATGCAGTCAATGTAGATGTAACTGTGGCTGCCATAACTTCTGGTGATAAGCTTCGGTCAAAACTCCTAACGGCCAGCACGAATTCGTCAAAATTGTGTTGATGTTCGGTTGACTTCTTTTCGTGGCGCATTATGCTCTCCATGAGCCGACTTATTCCTATCGCCTTCCTCGCAGTCGATAGACCTCTATACCGTTTGAGACACAAAATATGGCTACCTCCTAGTAAATTGAGATCCAACGCACGCGGGCCCTCTGCTGGTTGTTTCCTCTTCCTCTCATTTCTTTCTGCTTCGACGTCCAGTGCATCGCATGCATCATGGTCTGCCGAAGGATTGTAGCCACCATCTTCCCTATTGCATAGTTTGCATCGAACAAAGTCAGCGTTCGGAGGCGAAGAGTCTCTATAGTAGCTCACCCATGCCATATTCATAAGCACTCCTCTCTGCTTGTAACTTAGCTTGTAACCGTCAATTTCTAGGAGAGCAAGGTCTTTCTTAAGGCGCTCCTTTTCTTCGGAATCCCTGTGTAGGCCGAACTGTTTCCTCTTTTCTTCAGTTCCGAGTTGCAGTCCTTCTTCATATAGAATGTTCCGTTCTTTCAGTCCTGATGATATCTCATTTGCGCATCGAGCTAGATCACTGATTTTGGAGTCTTGGATACGCATCCAAGACAGTATCGTGTCCCATTGGCCTCCGCACACTTGTTGTTGCCCAGGAGGTATTGTTGATGAGATATGCGGATCTTCCGAATGAAAATCACTTGCATCCATTTACGAATCGTCACCAGGTGAACCAGGTGGGATATCAACTGATCCCGTTCTCTCTTCGGCACCACAAGGTCTAGATGGGTTATGTGAAGGCACAGAAATCTCTGTTAATAGGCTCTTCAAGTTCTCTCCCTCACAGTGATTGTCACTTCCTGTAGATCGCAATGTAAGAGCCCAGCGACATCCGCAGAGAGACACAGAAAAGACATCGTTGATCGCGTCCTGCGGAAGGTGTTGAGCAACAATTGTTGCTGGGCCTCCAAAAAGTTCGGTGAGCCGGTCCATCGGCAACATTTCGTTTCGGTTACTTGTTGGTGAAAACGCAACAATGTGCTTGATCTTGTTAGTAAGCCACTTCTGGTTGTCAGCTGATACGTCCAATTGATGTCGTCGATACACGATGTTTCTGCTGCGAGTAGTCTTTATGAGACTGAAGTAGGTTGCAAACAGGTTTGCATCACTGACGTTAGGAAGGTGAACCAGTGCGAAGACTGTCTGCGGCATTTCCGCGCTCTGAAGATGTGTTGCTGGAGAAGTGAAGAATGAATCGATGACGCTCAGCTGCTTTGGATCTATAGGAGAGCAAGGCACTGCGGCCAGTTCACAAAACGCGAACACTTAGCAAGCTTTTCAACGCTGCTGTAAAAATTCCAGTTAAATGATGAGGACTCTTCAGCGGAGCTACCGACAACGAAGTATTTGTCCAGATTTCCTTCACTGCGAGGCCATTTGTGATTGTTAAAGTCCACAAACGTGATGGTGTTGAAGTGGTCTGGTTTATCCATCTAAAAAGCAAAGTGCGCTAGAAGAAATTTAGCCTTCAGAAGATTCCGAAGAAAAAACTCACTCGACGAGATTTCGTGTCCAGTACAAGTAGGCCGTATTCGTTCAAACTGATATGCGAGTTGTCGGAAAAGCTTCGTTAAGTGCGAGCTCGAAATACTGTACCTTCGCTGACGTTGTTAAGCGCAGGGAAGAAAGCTCGTTGATTATAGGATGACATTCGCTAGCAAGCGAAATGGAAACGAACGAAAGCAGCAGCGGGAAAAGACGTGACGGATGCATTGCCACACTTTTTTCTGTTGCCTCTTATATACCCGGACTTAATACATAAAGGTCAAATGGAGATAAGAGCGTCGACAAAAAGCTTGCACTTTCACTGATAAACGGCTTATGGGCGCCCATCTGTCAGCTCGCCTTTTTCTACTCGAAGAAGAAGGCGAGCTAGCAGCGGCGAGAAACACAAGCCGAGAATCCTGTATGAGAACAAGCCGAGAAATTCGACGAGCATTATATAATATATAATTAAAAGGTAAGCCTTTCAAATTATATGAATAGGTTGGACCGATCTCTGGTCGACCTTGCACCAACGTCAATGGAGCGACAAAATTGGACGTTTACAAAAATGCTTATAGCTCGGTAAGTTTCCCGATATTCGAAAACTCCTCTAGTTTTTTCAAAAGTAGATAAACAGACATTTCTCACAATATAAAAAACAATTTCCAAAGGAGGTGTTTCCATGCGTGGCGGGAGGTCCGATTTTTGAGCGGAAAAAATTGAAGTGGCCTCATAAAAATATTCATAACTCGACAAATTTTTCGAAGTTCAAAAATTCCGCTAGCTTTTCGGAAGGTAGATAAAATGCGTTTTATCACCATATAAGAGTCAATTTTCAAAAATTCAGTTATCATGCGCGGCAGGGGGGGGGAGTCCGATTTCGGGTCCATTTCGCAAAAATACGTACCGAAAATCGAACCCCCCCCCGCCCCGCATGAAGATCCCTTTCTTGGAAATCGGTTCCTACATGGTTAGAGAGCACATTTGCTCTATTTTTTGATGAGCGAACGGGATTTTTGAACTTCGAAAAATTAGTCGAGTTAATTTTCGGAAGTCGTGAACTGAATCTCGGATCGACCCTTCACCGTCGACATCGGAGCGATCTCACAAAAATATTCATAACTCAGCAAGTTTTTCGAAGTTCAAAAATCCCGCTAGCTTTTCTGAAAGTACATAAAATGCGCTTTCTTACCATATAAAGATCGATTTCCAAAAAAGGGAGCTTCATGTGGGGCGGGGGGTTCGATTTCTGGTCGATTTTTGCCGAAAATCGACCAGAAATCGAACCCCCCCCCCCCGCCCCACATGAAGACCCCTTTTTGCTAAACATGTTTGTAACCGTGAAGAAGCGCTGTTCATCTACTTTTTAAAAAGCTAGCCGATGACGCCGGTGAAGGATTCAGTTCACGACTTCCGAAAATTGATCATAACTCGACTAATTTTTCGAAGTTCAAAAATCCCGCTCACTCATCAAAAAATAGAGCGAATGTGCTCTCTAACCATGTAGGAACCGATTTCCAAGAAAGGGATCTTCATGCGGGGCGGGGGGGTTCGATTTTCGGTACGTATTTTTGCGAAATGGACCCGAAATCGGACCCCCCCCCCCCCTGCCGCGCATGATAACCGAATTTTTGAAAATTGACTCTTATATGGTGATAAAGCGCATTTTATCTACCTTCCGAAAAGTTAGCGGAATTTTTAAACTTCGAAAAATTAGTCGAGTTATGAATATTTTTGTGAGGCCACTTCAATTTTTTTCGCTCAAAAATCGGACCTCCCGCCACGCATGGAGACACCTCCTTTGGAAATTGTTTTTTACATTGTGAGAAATGTCTGTTTATCTACTTTTCAAAAAACTAGAGGAGTTTTCGAATATCGGGAAACTTACCGAGCTATAAGCATTTTTGTAAACGTCCAATTTTGTCGCTCCATTGACGTTGGTGCAAGGTCGACCAGAGATCGGTCACACCTATTCATATACAGGGTGGCTGAAAAGTTCGGGCAATTTTTTGCGGCGCTACTTTTGGCCTTGAAATTGAGGTTTTTTGTTATTTCTGTTGTTTCCGTTGTATTCCTCGCGCAATTTTGATCTAGAATCTGCTGCTCCAGTTTTCTCGTTTTCAGTTGTGCTTGCGTTATGTCTCGTGAAAGTGAGCGTATCACCGTCGTCGAGCTGCACAAGACGGGAATGAGGACCGCGGACATAGTTCGAACAACCGGCTTCAAACAAAGGACCGTCTACAAGATTGTAAGACGCTACAAGGAGACTGGCGGGACCTCGGACCGTCCCCGCAGCGGCCGTCCCACCACTGCGACAACACCGGAGAACATCAACAAGGTTCGTTGTCGCATTCGCCGTAATCCTGAGGTGTCGATGAACAAGATGGCTACGGATCTCGGGATCAGTAGGGAACGAGTCCAGCATATTGTCAGGAGGAAGCTGGGATTACGCAGCTACAAAGTAGCTCGTATTCACTTCCTCAACGACGCGATGAAAGCTGAGAGGTTGAGGAAATGCAGGCGAATGCGTCAGCTGGTCGGCGATGGTCGCTTGTCGAAGGTGCTGTTCACCGACGAGAAGATCTTCACGGTCCAGCCGGTTCACAACCATCAGAATCGCCGGCAGCTGCTTAAGAAGGGTCAGCAGAAGACGTCGGCCGCAAGGACCATCAGCCGCCGCCATTTTCCAGCCAAATCCACGATCGCCGTTTGTGAGGAGCTCTTCCCAGGGTTTTGGAGCAGGGACATCTGGCCATCCAACTCGCCTGATCTCAACCCGATGGATTATTCTGTGTGGTCGATCATGGAGCAGAAGATCTCCACTACAAGATACGCCACCGTTGAGCAGCTGAAATCGGCGTTGTTGAGATCCTGGGACGAGATTACAGCGGAGCAGTGTGCGACCATCATCAGCGACTTCCCAAAACGACTGCGAAAATGTATTGAAGCCAAAGGAGGAAATTTTGAGCACTTGTTGTGAATTTTCCTGTTGTATTATGTTGTTGTTGATCTAATGAAGTTTCTGTTATTTTTGTTTGTAAATCTTTGGCGTTTATGTAGTTTTTTCGTACTGCTGAAATACTTTGAAAAATTGCCCGAACTTTTCAGCCACCCTGTAATTTGAAAGGCTTACCTTTTAATTATATATTATATAATGCTCGTCGAATTTCTCGGCTTGTGTTTCTCGCCGCTGCTAGCTCGCCTTCTTCTTCGAGTAGAAAAAGGCGAGCTGACAGATGGGCGCCCATAAGCCGTTTATCAGTGAAAGTGCAAGCTTTTTGTCATCTTCAATTGGTGCATCGGCCGGCAGCGATATTCTGTCTATTCCCATCAACTTCAATTGGTGCATCGGCCGATCTGTATTGAGCTGCCGACAACTGGTCCAGTGCGCGTTCGACTTCGAATCGAGGACCAACAACGTCGGAGACAGGTCGGATTTTAAACCAATTTCATTAACTTGAGTGCGCGTTTTCTGGTAGTATACCCTTTCACCTAGTCTGTATTTCTTCCTTTTTGGTGGCGCGTATTAGCTTCTAGACTCAGAGGCTAATATCAAGTAGTCAGGGCGCGTAGAAACGTAGTCGGCCAAATTTCCTAGTTTGGGGTTTAGCGCGTGTACTTAGTTTCTACAAGTCTACCTTTACATTACAGCTTATTCTACTTTGTGTTCCCTGTTTGTAATCTAAATATCGATTGACGCGTACAATGTCAACACAGTTAACATCATATAAGCGCTTGTTGACGCAGTATTGCAACAAGTTGGAGACAATACTAGCGCGTGCTAAAGAAGACCAATCGGAGACACAAAGGACGGATAGCAACCGCGCCCCAAGCGACGACAGGGAGTTCTACAACAGGATGCAGGAAGCACTAGGGGCAATCGAGGCGTACACTGCGAAGATCGAACAGTTGTGGAAGGAGTATTCAGGCGCGTTGAGCAATTTGGCAAGTGTGCCATCGAAGTCGGAGGGCGACGACTTCGAGCAGTACTCCAGCAAGGCAGAGGCAATTCTTAGCTCTGCATTCGACATGACAGTGGTCATACAAGGTCGAATTCGAACCTTTACGTCGGCCAAAGGGAGAGACAGTGCAGGTCCTGACTCACGCGCGTCGGCAAGCGCTCAGCAGGACAATTATCCCCAGACTCAAAGGATCGACCTTCCAGCTATTCCAATCCCAACCTTCACAGGCAACATATGGGACTGGGACAACTTTTGGATACTGTTCAACGCCAACGTCCATACTCAACCACTGCCTCCTCTCTTTAAATTCAACCATCTACTCAGCGCGTTGAAAGGAGAGCCCCGTAACGCAATTATGCGTTTCCAAGTTACAGATAACAACTACCAGAAGGCGATCGACTTCCTTCATGCGAAATATGGCAATCAAGAGGAGCTGATACACCACCTAACGACGAGACTGGAGACAGCAAAGTTACAGTCATCGTCGATAAAGGACTAGCGCGTACTTCTCGACCAGCTCCATGTTATAGTGTCTCAACTCAGAGACAAGGGCGAACGAGTAGACAGCCAGTGGCTACTAAAACAGGTCCTGGCGAAGTCCCCCGAGCATGTCCAAAGGAGAGTATTGGAAAAGAAGTATTCCATGGAGGGATCTTTTCTGATGGACAATCTCCTGAACACGTTGGACCAACTCATCTCGTGTGAAGAGAAGACTGCGATTTTCACATCGCATTCCGGCACACCGTCTATACAGTATCCACGGAAGGAGAAGCCAAACAAGGCACAGTTTCCTCGTGGAGGTGACGCGTGTATGTACTGTGGTGGAGACCACAAAGCGAGTTCATGTACAAGGTATGGCACCCCCCAGGAGCGAGCCAACTATTTGCGAGAGCACAAGTTGTGCTTCATATGCGCATCAGCTCAGCACGCAACATCGGAGTGCAAGAAGCGCCCATGTTTCGCATGTCAAGGCAAGCATCACACTTCTTGCTGCTTTAAGGCTTCGACATTGCCAGCGACATCAGCACAGCAAGGGAAACCTAGCATTCCAGCGAGGACTAAAGAGAAGCCGAATTTCACCCAGAAGTCAACACCCAACATCAACGACGGCTCACCAGCTTAGCAATCAAGACCAGGATCATTTTACAGCGCGTATAGACACAACATGAGGATCCAGTAGCTCAACTCCATTCGAGCGAAGGCATACCGAGCACTCGAGAAACCTACTTACCAGTAGGAGAGCTCACGATCATGGACCCCTCTTCGCGTGAACTAAGGAAAGTACCGGCACTGCTAGATTCAGGTGCCGAGTGCTCCTTCATCGATCACAAGCTGGCAGAGGAGCTATGCCTGCCGACCCTGGGCACGACAACTTTGCGCGTAAGAACCTTCGGCTCGGATCGCGTACAGGAGTGCGTGAGTCGCAAGGTACCTTTGGAGATGTGGGACGATAAAGGCAAGCCGTGGTCACTGGAGCTTCTCACCCACGAAACGCTCACTAGCACCTTACGAACACTTCCAGTGCTAGAAGAAGACGTCGCGTTCATCAAAGCACAAAACATCGACGCCAAGTTGGTGCGAACAAAAGCAGCCGTCAAGCCGTTGATTGTGCTAGGAAGCGACCAACTGTGGCAGCTTATTCGCCATGACGAGGCTCACATACGCCTTCCTTCCGGATTATACTTGTTGCCCACTCGTCTTGGGCACTTGTTAACGGGACACGTCATAGATACTCTACAGCATCCCACAGTGCAGAAGGAGGGAGCACGGAGGAAACGGAGTCAGTCGAGGTCGATCAAGACCGACGTTAACGCGTTTTCAATCGAGGATCCGGAGGAGGTGCAGCCGAGACAAGCGGCCCTTCAGAGGAACAAGGACTCGGACGAAGCGCGCGTGTTTCAGACCGTGTTCAAGGAAGAACACGACCAGCTCCGAAACGAAGATAAGGAGAACGAGAAGAAGCTGTCCAAGATGCAGCAGCAAATCGTCGAGCTGACTGTGGAAGTTGCGCGTTTGAAGGAGCAGCTCCAACGGAATGAAGCTGAGAGGTCATCCGATCCACTGGAAGTGGTCGCACAGGACGACGATCACTGGCAACGTATGGTGGATGAGGTAGCAGATGACGATTCAACGGAGCAGATACCAGCGTTGGTATCAGAAGACGATGATGAGACAGACGAGGAGAACCCAGGAGAGCTAGACCTCCGTTCCGTTGAACAGTCCGAATCAGATCTCGCCGAGGCGGAGGACGTCGAGCGCAACGTTCAGCAGGGAAACCTCGAGGACTTCGTCCGCGATGTGCTGCAGGACGACGTCGAGGATGCATGTCCAGGACCACCAGAGATGCGCGTGCAGCAGGCGAACGTCGAGGAGGCATGTACGTAGGACAAGGAAATGGACAGATCGAAGGAAGCTGAGTTGGTCGAAAGGATCCAGGCAGTCGAATTCAGGATCCAGAGAGTGAGGATGCAGCTTAGCAGGTCCTCGTTCAGGAAGAACGAATGGAGGTCGCCAGACATGCCTCCGGACCTCGTTTGCGCGTTTTTCGGCAAAGTGGGTATGCACTTTGGGGAGTCACGCCCAAGGATGTACGACGAAGACATACGTGATGACATCACCAGGCAAGATCGCGCGTGTTTCCGGTATAGGGATTTCTGTCGAGGCGGACAGCAATGCAAGTGTCGGCACAAGAGGTGCTTCGACTGTCAGAGTATCGAGGGAACAGCGTTCGAGGACCTGATTCCCAATGACGAGGGTCAGCACGGGGCCCTCGGTAACGTTCTTCACACGGAGCTAAGGATCCAGGAGCTGGAGGACGACGGACGACAGCTGACGCTGGAGGACAACGGACGACGGCTGACGGGCCTATGGCAGTTCTTCAGCGAGCAGCGGGACCAGCAAGGACGGAGGACCACATCAACGCGGGCCGGAGTGACGACAAGTCGTCTCATTTGACGGATTCCGCGCCCCATTTCGACTGCCGCGCGCGCTCTGGGTCTCCTCCTTCCCCGGGCTATTTCTCTGGGTTTCCTGATTTTCAGGGTCTTCTTAGGACTCAGCGCTTCCAGCCTTCTTCATGGGCTTGCGGTCATTCGAGCGGCTGTGCGCGTCCGGGAAGGGTCGTTAGGAGGGGTTTTTCGTTCTGCGCGTGTTTTGTGGTCGTTGTTTCTCTCGTCTTACTCCTTGCGCGTACCTTCGGGTTCTTATTGTGTTCCTGATGTATTTTGTTCGTTGTTTTCATTATACTGTTCTTGTGTTCCTGCATTTTCTAGTGTTGTAATCGATTTCGGCTTGTTCTCATGCTTTGCTATCCCTCATATTATATCGGTGCTGTCCCTATTCGTATCATTTTGGTCTCCATTTGTGTTTGCGTAGTATCCTCATAGTAATCTATGTTTATCATCGCGTTTATTCATGTTATTGCTTTGTCTCGTCATCGTACATTACCACCGATGCCCTTTAATGTTTGTTTCGTTCGCGTGCGCTTGCTATTTATGTTTATTTAAAATAAAGGTTTAATTACCCAAGTTTGAGGTGACTCCATTGCGTCTGGTCGCACCATCTACTTATTCCGCGTGGCAGCATATCCCTATTTATTCGTCTGGAGTCAACTTCAGTTTACAAATAAGAGAGCGTACCGATAAGTATCACAACGCGCTGTAGCTCGCCGCCTGGAATCCGACTCTTCTCCTTCGATCGTCTCAACGCCTTACACGCCGCAAGGGACTAGCTTTATTCAATATCAAGCCTTGCTATTTCAGATAACTGAACGATGGCCCCCAAGATGTTGACCACGAGGAGGTAGTGAGAGCGAAGTCTGCAAAAGCTGATCGGTCCCGCTCCCGCATCCTTTCTATCATGCCCGAGGATTACGACGAACGTCGTAGGCACTTCTTTTACCTGCGTCTAACAACCGCGATCGAAGGCATGTCCGGAAAACGAGCAGATCACCTGTCACTTGATGATCTTGAAAAGTGGGTTAGCATACTCCTCACGGAGTACACCCGCGCCTATAACGGAACATGTGGAGAGGTGATAAAAGGACATACAAAAGGGGCGTTAAGATCAGTGAATGCGGAGAACTACACCTTCCCTTGTTTGAAGTGCAACAAACGCCCGCACACCATCATATCCCATCTGAGGGACCGCCATGGGGCAACACTGTACTTCCTCAAACTCCCGCAGACGGATACTTCTCACATCACCTTCGCGCTGGAGCAGATTCTCGCCGAATATCCACGCATCACCGACCCACCAGCGGAGGACGTAATCGAGGACGAAAGCACTCTACGAAACCTCGCCGATCGCGATATCGATGAGCTGAAGGAACTTTTCCGTCTCAGACAGCAGCGTCTTCGTGATCCAGCGTAAACATCGCATTCGTCTGCTATTGCTATGAAGCAATAAAACTTTGTTGAGCAATTCTGCTTACATTTATAAGGAATTATGAAAAGTGTGAATGAAGAGGAATCGATAACAGTAGTAAATGAATGAAGAGTAACTGTTAAGAGTAGCAAGTGAGCCTGTCCACACACACACCCACACACACACACACATATATATATATATATATATATATATATATATATATATATATATATATATATATATATATATACATACACAAAAAAATCAGCATTTCCTCCCAACAGAGCTTGCCTTGCAAAGATTTTCCCAATCAATACTCCCCTCATCAGTTCATTGGCAAATACGGAAAATTGCACCCTCGCGGACGGATACTGTGTAACTGATGAAGACATCACAATATGGCAACCACTCCCTTGGACCCCTCGATGCAGATATGTTCCTATGGGAACTTACGATGCATTGGTCACGGCCATCATACCGGCATTGGATTCCGCATTCGAGTTCTCCTCGGATGGAAGCCTCCAGAAACGCTTGACACATAAGTGTAATATGAAGTCCCCATATACTCACATTTCCACCTCTCCCTGAAGATGTACCGTTACCGGAAGCTATAAGAAAAGCGAGTAGCCAACACCATCGCCAAAACGAGCCCTACATCATTATGCCGTAGGCAAAAATGGGGAGCACATTCCCTTGGACATTATTACGAAGGAACAAACCCCATTAATAAAACGGATATTTGGAGTAGACAAACTTGGGGACATTCCGAATTTTTCGACCCAACCAATTACGGATATTCGCCTAATGAAGGAAATCAAGCGCTGGAATGTCACTAATTCTGACCTCATGCGAAGAGCGCGCTACTATAAGCCAGAAGAGCCCCGGATCAAAGTTCATCGCACCATACGCTACTGCGAATATCGGCAGAAGCAGATTGAACATTTTGCTAAAGTACTCAAATCTCGGTCATTGAATTCTGGAGAACTAGCCCTTCTTCAGAATTTACTCCAAGGCTATCATCCAATTTTCGACAAATTCCTTAATGAGGAGTTTGGCGACAACGGCATTCAACTACAGGCACGACCAAATTGGCAGAGCAAAGCACCATACTTCCCGCAAGCAACTCTAGAGGCGTTGCCAACCATACAGGCCGCGACGACTAGTATGTTCACAATTCCACGGAAGATTATCACTACGACTATTCCAACACCGATAACGGCCTCTACATCCTAGGCAGGACACCGAATTACGACCACAACTACAGCTAGGTCTACTCCACCTACGACCACCCCAACTACGAGAACTACAGCTAGGCCTACTCCACCTACAACCACGAATTTGTGTTTCATGTTCTTATACATGTGTTGTGTTCATGACACCTTCAGAAAATCTATAAAAGTCGTGATTAATTTAAACACAATCCGCTAAAGTTCTTTATTTTTAACTGTAACCAATCACAACTAAACGTCTGTTAATTCTTTTTGCTTTGATCAAAAAAGTCATATAATTATATTCAATAAATCAATGAGATCATATGTGGAGGAAGCTGCGAGCGAATTTCCACGTGCTAGTCGTAAGCGTCGAAATCACATCTGGAAAGATGAACCTATTAAAGGGTACAAAAATCACATTAAAAAATTGAAAAAAATCAATGGAGATAAGAAATAAAACGTCGTAAACTTTCGGCAAAAATCGAACCCCACGCTTGACCCTGCCCCCGGCCCGTCTCTCGTAACTGTGTAAGAGACTGGTGAGAAAGAAAGACACAGCAAGGCGACCAATCACACGAGTTGGATAAAATATGCAGTACTTGGGAACAGTTAGCTGAAATAGTGAAAGTTGGGAGAAGAATAAAAAGCAGTCTATGAGGAAATCCCAAGAGCAGTGAGCTTGTCTTGATGATGGGTCAAATCAATGCTTGTTGATTTTGTTCACGAATGAGGTGATAGTGAGAAACACTTCGAAAAGTAATTAAGAACATGCCAAAGAGGTCATATCGGGATAGCATTTAACGGAACCTTCCTCAGCGAGACAAGCATCGTTTAATGGATGCGCGACATCGCTCCACGCAATAAAACTAGCTTCTTCCACCCCTGACAACAGGTTGAAAGCGGGGTTAGGACCCGGAGAAGGTACCCTACCGGAGCCAAAATGGAATCTTCATTTGCAAAAACGGTAACAGTCCACCTAGGGACTAGAAACCCCACCTCCGGGATCGAACCCTCGACCTCCTCCCGCAAGTCCGCCACGCTACCCACCAGGCCATCCAGTCGCTGCCGCAAGCGGCGGCGATTTAATCACTTGAATGTACACTGCAGCTTCGTCTAGGACACGTAAGAAATTGCTATAATCAAACTATAATTTGGGCTCCAACCCTTTTGTAAATTACGTTCAGAGCACGACAGGGCCATTCCAGGTGTCACGTTTGCCTTATCAGCCCGCCCTGAAGAGGTGCCATTTTTGGCCATTTTCGGACCACCCAGTGGCCCGTAGCAAAAACGAAGCAAAGCTCTGTGATCCTCGTCCGATTGCCTACAAGACCATATAGGTCACGTTGAGAATCTTTGATAGAAGTTCACAGGCTTCCCTTGTTAGAAAAGCGGTAGTGGCCTATGTTACATACACCGTTATTTTCGTCTTTCGGTTCAATAGGGAAAGCCAAAAATACAGAACAAGAAGCTCTACGGCCCGAAACCGGCGAGCGGAGTACGGAAACCAACATCACGCACATTCTTTACTGAAAGTAATTGGTACCCCGGTTTCAGCTCGTTAGATCTAGCCTCATGGAAGCGAACATTGCCAAAAAGACGCTCACCGAGTTTTCTTCTCACGTCTCAGTGTTCCACATTAATACCCATGACAGATTTCGTTCCATTACCCCTCTTCCAATGGCGTTTTCAATACGGGTCTGAAGATTTAGATAGTCAGCTGCTATTACCAAACAATACTCGATAACAGGTGCGTGACTGTCCTTATCATTTTCGAATAACAAGAGCACAAATTTCGAAAATTCCCAATAAAAATCCGACAACGAGCAGGAAGCGACGTGCCAACGACGCCTTCTTATCATTTGTTCATAAGATTAGCGCCGAATTCTACTTCCCATTGATTTACGAACGACAGAGTTGGCCTCTGATTTCGAAACGCACCGCAAGATGTCTCGCCTTGGCCTTTACCTAGCTGTGTCCTTCTTCTACTCTACCTCATCATGGGTAAGCGCCTACAAGATGGCTCTGTTTGTGCCGGACATCTCTAACAGTCAGGTAATTTCCATCCGTTCGCTTTCCTTCGAACTGCCCTTAATGTTCACGCCCGCTTGAAGGTCCTTTTCAATACTCGGGTGGCCGAGACGCTAGCGAAGGCTGGTCACGATGTCACGATGATTATGATCTCATTCAGCGACGATATGAAAGGAAGTTATGTTAACATCATGAAGGAAGTTTCAAGTGAGTTGACGTCCGACGTAAGAAGACACTTGAGACGATTTCAAGATTTTTTTCATCGTTTTTTGCGATGGTTCGGATTTGAAGCCGACAGATGTGATATGATGTGTATGTAGCTAAAGAAAGTAATTGCTTGTGGGTGTTGTATGGATTGCAACCATCAGGTTTAAGCACTTTACATTTAACCACTTCTTGGAGAGCGGCAGAATACTTCAGTAGTCTTCATCACCAATCTAAGCCACAGCTTGAAAGGCCACGATATGTCGCCAGTGAAGCTGGTCAAGAATTTTGTAAAATGTGATAGCGCATAAAAATAGAAGTGTTGCTAGTGGATTGTATCTAAGGGTTATGCAATATACTTGTATTAACGTCACATGTTAGGCTCGGTTGTCCGTGTACAGACTAAATATCTGTTCCAGTTTTGCTCAATTTGCTTTTTTGCTTTTCGTTCTCTTTTCCTGAAATCTGGGACTAATAACGCGCTACAACCTGCGAAAAAATATGTTTCCTGAAAAAGGATCAGTGTTTGAAGGATATAAGCTGTTACAGGATTTTTTGTTGCGATCAAAACTCTTGCACCAGACGGGACTCGTACCCGCATCTTCTGCTTTCCGGGAAGCGATGCTCGCCTTACACCACCGGCGCTGTTTGACCGCACGTAACATTCGAGATATCCTCGAGGTCTGTCTGCACCCACCCGTGATACGGGAATGGGCCGGCCGCTGATATCAACATGGAACCGGTTAAGCTGAAGACCTTACTAGTAACAATGTTTGAACACATTTGCTTAAGCCTGGAGCGGCTGGTAGAGAGGCTATATGTTGTTACAGGATGTTTTGTTGCGATCAAAACATTGTCACTAGTGAATTCTTCAGCTTAACCGGTTCCATGCTGATATCAGCGGCCGGCCCATCCCCGTATCACGGGTAGGTGCAAACAGACCTTGAAGGTATCTCGGATGTTACGTGCGGTCAAACAGCGCCGGTGGTGTAAGGCGAACATCGCTGCCCGGGAAGCAGAAGATGCGGGTTCGAGTCCCGCCTGGCGCAAGAGATTTGATCGCAACAAAACATCCTGTAACAGCATATAGCCTCTATACCAGCCGCTCTAGGCTTAAGCAAATGTGTTCAAACATTGTTCGAAAGACCTTATGTAGCTTTGTTGACAACAATGCTGCCAGTAAGAGTTAGAAGCTACAAACAGATGGGTAAATAAACAAGATGTGAATGAAGAACGAATAAAGGAAGCCGTCAAAATGGTACAACTGACGATAAGTTTCAGAATGTAGAAGCATCCGATTATTCGTCTATTCGATAAGTTTTTGGAAAAGCAGAAGATTAGCGCATTCATATTATACGTTCGTAGCAAAGCTATGGCGCAGGTTTCCCTTATTTTTCTGCGCTTTCATTTGTTTGAAATCTCAAACATCGTTAGTGGAGCTGAGGCTATGATTTTTTTAGAAGTGCCCTAAACAGGAAGTTTCATCTCTCGCAAAATTGCATTAGCGCTTCTTCTGGTTACACGTTTAAAACTGTTTAAAACCGTTTGTCTGAAAATGCTTATCTCCTTAAACACATTCTGTTTCCCTTCCAATATCCATTTCTGTTCCAGTTTATCGAGTAAATGCATCGTTCGGTCTATCAAAGAAGGACGTTGAAGAAAACCAGAAAAAGGCTCTGTTCGAGGTAAACAATGAATGCGTGGTTGCCTCAGTTTTTCGGTCTGGTCGAAGCGTTCGTTTTAGGATATGCCAGTGTGGGACTCAAGGCAACGCGCCAGTATGAGCAAAAAGACAGCAGCTCTCACCGAAAGCTGTCGCAGTGAGTTTACACATTCCTCGTGAAAGATACTTGAGCTCGCTAACAACGCTATTCATAGCAAATAAAAATAATCCTCCTTTGGTTCATCTTATTTCTCATTTTATATTTATTAAGTGAGAATGCCATACTTAGCAAGTGGTATAACATGCTTCGCTCCAACATAAATCAGAATTTATTCAATTATAAAGAGAATAAATAATTATACATAGACCACTGTAGAGGCACTTTCAATGCGTGTCAATTTCCTGAAACATCTTCCTCGAAAAAAATCATCCATCTGTTAAAATAACGTATCCTTTTCCATCCCGGTTCAATATTCAGGGTGTTTCCGACTGAAAACGTTTCCAATTATTATGCATCACGAATGAGAAATCCATTCGAGGGTATACGGTAGATCATAGGAGGCTATGGTTGGAAATAGAAAGTGAGGTGGTGAAGACAAGCTAACCAACTTAGCATGAACTTCGCCTGCAAGTGCTGTGCACGCTGACCACAAATTTAGCATACTGTATAGTATACGAATTACCGGGCGCGTGAAGCGCAGTCGGAGGAGGCGCCGGCTGTCGCGTGTACCCAGCTTCTGGTTCGGATTTCCTGCCCAGGCCAACCAAGCCTTCCATCCCTCTGGGGTCGGTGAATTGGTACCAGAGTTGTCTGGGAATGATAGAGCGCTGACTCTTCATCGCCTGGCCACCGCAAGTCATTGTATGGCCGAATACGCATTCAAATCGCCTCCACGATATCCCGTAGAAGAAGAATGCGTGGCGCATCCTAGAAGGGATTGAATAACGCCGTCCTTCATCTTTTATCCTTATAGTATACGAATTGCTTGAATGGTATTACACCCTAAAGCAGGATCTTGAAAAGCACTTGAAACAGGAGAAGAAAGCGGCGATTTTTTTACTGTATACATAGTAACAATAGCCTTCAGTACTGTACCGTATCTCCGCAAATGGAAAGGGTTGCATTCGATACCCAAAAATTAACAATCATGGCGAAATTTGGTGGAAAGCTTTTTTCAACATAGTGTCTTCAGCATAGCTTTTTTCAACATAGTGTCCTTAATCCGGAAAACGCTTTCTCTTATCGTGATGCTGATTAACGTTCTTCTCTTCGACTAAATGCTTACTAAAAGGAGTTGAAATGTCACAACATTTTTTTGCCATTAAGCCATTGTTCTGGAATTCGAATGTATAGAGAACCCCCGGTTTCCCTTATATTTATATATGTCCTATTACAATTCCTGCACTAGATCTAATAAATTACTGGATCTATCCTAGTCCGGGGGGCCACAAAACTAAAAAAATAGGTAACAAAATAAATTGAAACTTACCGAGCGGCTCCTAGAGGACGAAATGGAACCTAAAAGGGTCTAAAAAGCGAACGAACAAACATAAAAATAAAAAATCGCCCGGCTTACCACCGTCTCGGCGAGCAGAGAGCGACGGAATGGAAGCATGCCGCGTGCTGACCGCCGGCTGACATGTTATAACCAGGGTCTACCATGGTGAGGAGGGCGCATGAAGCCGCATGCCGCGTGCTGACCTCCGCCTGACATGTTATAACCAGGATCTAACATGGTGAGGAGGCCACACAACTTTGCCGGCTTACAACCGCAACAAATGCGTTTTTTCGCTTTTTTCTTTGCGACTTTTCTTGTTTAGGTTTAGAGTTGTCCTGTAGGAGCCGCTCGGTAAGTCTCAAACGGATTCGTTACATATAAAGGATAAAAGGACAAAGGATGGCGTTACTCAATCCCTTCTGGGATGCGCCAGCGCATTCTACTTCTACGGGATGTCGTTCTACTTCTACGGGATGTCGTACCAATTCACCGACCCCGGAGGGATGGAAGGCTTGGTTGGCCTGGGCGGGAGATCCGTACCAGGAACCTGGTATCGGGTGTACGCGACAGTCGCGCCTCCTCCGACTGCGCTACACACGCCCCGTTACATATAATACTTTTTATTTATGTGCCCCCCGGACTAGGATAGATCCAAATTACTCTGCTTTTGGCGCAGTCTCCAACTTCAAAGTGTGGTCTAATCCGTACCAGCTGCTTTCATTGTGTTATCGATAGGTATGTTGACCAAAAGAGCTAATCTTCTACACGTGCACAGAAAATATGTTTTTGAACTGCAGCAGTGGAAGGTTTCACGAAACCTTCTGCAAGTTCTCTAAGTACGACTATGCTGTCCCAGGCGCCAGTTCTGACTATTGTGCGTCACCAGAGAGAAATGATTTTCGCCACTTTTATTACAGGGTGCGTAAAAAGTATTGACGCACCTACTTTTTGCTCCAGCTCCAGGTTTCTCTTTGTACCAATCTGTCTTTTCATGTGTTATTTTTGTTGTCTGTATTGTGCTCAAAAAACACTCACGAAAAACTAATGAAACATGTCTGTTTTTGTCTGTTACCTAAAGAACTGAACACTTCCTTAACAAGATAATTAGGCGGTGTTGGAAACGGTTGGTGAGGAAAGAGCTGAGCAACCCAAACGTTAGCCACGGCTCTGTTGTAACAGATGATGATTACAAGATGTTCAAGCACGATAACGTTCAATTCCAAAATTATCAATCTCTGTCCGATAACGGTAAACAGGTAACGCGCGCAGGTGTGGACATCTTCTCAGACGAGCACAGCTTAAACGTGAATCCGCTGGATTACTCTTTTTAGGCGATTTTGGAGAATGAGGTCTGTGCTACTTTCGGCAGAAGCGACCAGTCACAGAAGGCTACCCTTTTCAAAGCAGGGGACGAAATCCAATCGAGTACTTGCGACGCGTGCTCATGAATTTTTCCGTCGTTTTCGCTCCTGTATTCACAGTAAAGGAGCCGATGTCAATTACGACTTATTCTGTCGTGTTTGCAAGATCATTTTCCATATTCCTCAAGTGGATATTTTAAAACTTACTGCGCAATACTTTTTCCACAACCGCCATTTACTGCGTCAATACTTTTTAAGCACCCTGTACTTACCAATCAGAAGTCGAAGGTTAATCAAGAGCCCGCGCCGAATTTGGAAACCACTATGGCTCTTCTGATGCTACAACCTTCAGTAGACCACTTTGGAAAACTACACAGACACTACGTTACTTCGGTAGGAACGAGAAATAAAAAGGCAGATCTAATTTCCTATTGTGAAGCCTGTTACAAGAAACGGGAAAGTAGCATGTGACCGAAATTCTTACGAATCTAGCGCTCTTCATGTTCGTTCTTTTTTAGAAACGGTTGAGAACAAGGAATTTCTCGAGTGGCTGGTGGCGCAAAAGTTCGATTTGGCTCTTGCTCACATTTTCGATGTATGTCCCATTGGTCTTATTCACTACGCGAAAATTCCTTCGTGGATTTGGCTGAGCAGGTTCGTGCTGGACACTATCATCCCCGTAACCTGCGGCGCGTTCAGCAGTGTATTACAGTGGCGGTCTGGCGGATTTTATGGCGTACTACATGGGAGTACCAACGTTTCCCAGCTACAACCCACGTACGTGCTTTTCTTAAGTTGCATGCTTGCGTTTGTAACGGTTTGCCACTGGATACTTGGTTTCCTTTCTGGATATTTGGTCATTAGGTGTGTTTCAGCAGTGATGATGGAGAGCACGGATGATATGAACTTCTTTGAGAGAACGAAAAGCTTGATTGGACACGTACTAGTAAGGGTATTGTGGAGAAGGTATACTTTTTCGACCACTCTTTATAGTCAATAGTACTACTTTCACCAAAATCACCATTCCCTAGGTTAAAGCTTGAACCACATAGCTTCCTTTGCGCTCCTTTGCTGCTTGTAGTTTCGAAGAGAAAACCTTACATGCATTTCGGAATTGATGTTAAATTACATCAACAGGTACAAAACTAGCAACATCTTTATCAAAAGTGGAAAAAAAACAGCGAGTTAATCTCAAATGTGAAATTAAGTCCTAATTGCATACAGTGTTTATTCTTCTCAAAAAAGGATAAACTGAAATGAAATAAAATTCAACTTGGCTAGAATCGATAGAAAACAATAGAGAACAATCGAAAATGGCGGACCAATCCTCATTATGATTAATCAACTCCGTTCTGAATGTGCGAAATCTTTTTCCTTTTTCATTTCCTGGATGTCGTAGAACAACGGATGATTTGATTGGCTTTGCCAAAATTCAAACTTTAAGAAACTCCAAGGATCCTGAATCGGAGATCATGCGACAGCCAGCGCCTCAATCTCCGCTATCATGTCCTCTAGGAAGATACGGACTGAAACTGATTTATAACTTTCGAAGCAAACACCTTGAACAGTAGTTTTTTGATAGTTCACCAGTCATTTGGTGGCATAACGGCCGCCAAACGATTTGGATGTTTATTTATTTATTTACCAGATGTTCAGCGGCCTAGCGGCCGCCAAACGTCTGGTTGGGGGCTTCGCCACCAAAGCCTGAGAAAGAAAGCGGGATGATAGGCCACAATCTTCAAAACTGCTTCTATGAAGCCTTACCACCCTCTATCGCACTTACCCCGATTTACACTCCGAAGTTCAAATTCTTGACGTAGCGAGGAACAGATTGTGATAATCTTGCGATAGCTATATACCGCTAAATATCCGACGACAATAATAATCCTCCGAAGTCATTCTCCCTACCCCCCCTTCTTTCGCAGGACTCTCCCACTTTACTGGTTTCCATTTGTCTCCCCTTTTTGCCCCTCTTACTGCCTCCCCTCACCTAAGTGGTACCCTTTATTGGTCCCCTTCACTGGTCCTCATTAATGGTCCCTCCTTCACAGCTCCACCATTACTGGTCTCACCTTCACTGATCCCCTTTACTGGTCTCCTCCCCCTTCACTGGCAGCCATTAGTGGTCCTACCTTCACTGGTCCCCTCTTCACTGGTCCTCCGTCAATGGTTCCCCTATACCGGTTTCCCCTTCACAGGACCCTCCCACTTCACTGGCTTCCCTTCACTCCCCCCCCCCCCCTCCCCAACCCTCACCTTAGTGGTATTCTTTATTGGCCGTCACTGGCTCCCATTAAAGGTCCTACCCTTACTGGTACCCCTCCCCTTCACTGGTCCTCCAACCCTTCACTGGACCCCTGCTTACTGGTCTCCCACTACACGTGTTCGGAATCCTGACACCCCTTGCGCGACATAGGTGACATCTCTTCTGAACTCAGACACCGCTTGCATAAAACCGTAATACCTCTTCTGAGCCCAGACACCCCTTGCGTGAAATCGCTAACATGCCTTCTGAATCCGAGCGCCTGTTGCACGACGTCGGTGACACATCTTCTCAAGCCGGACGTCTGTTGAAGGACATCGGTGACATGTCTTATGAACCCGAACGCCCTTTGCGCAACATGAGTGACACTTCTTCTGACGCTTTTAACCCGATATGGGTGACCCCTGGTCTGAACCCGGACGTCTGTTACTCGACGTCTAGGAAAGGCCAGACGGATGAGCAGACGGACGGACGGACAACCGCTTACTCCTTTATATATAGTAGGAAAATGCACTCAAGGGTGCACTACAACGCCAAGAAAATCTTCGAAGAAACAGAATAATCGTTAAAAGCAACAGTAAAATGGACGACCCTTAACCACGGACATCCCTCGTGCCTTTGCCCGATCTTGTTGAGGGGGGCCTCGGGCCAATTATCGCATGGCCACGTGTCGCGTCCCCGGGAGGTGGATAAGGGAATGAATCGAGAAATTGTGTGGTGCTTCTTCTTTCTTCGTATTTCACTTTGCTTCACTTGTTTCAGCTCAGTGATGAGCCTAGAATGCCTGACTGATTCTTAGGTGATAAAGGGAGTACTGCAGTGATTTAGTAAAAACGGCAAAGCCGCGGATCTCTCTCGATAGAGAGCCTTCGGGCTCTCTTGTTAAGAGGGATCTCGGGCCGCTTGTCGCAGGGCCACGTGGCGCGTCCTCGGATGGTGGATAGGGAACGAAAGCGCGAACCAAATGCGACCATGTACTGGCCAGAGACGCAGGTGGGATGCAGGGGATGGACTCCTTGCTCCTGCTGTGTCGGGCGACGCGTTCCATTGTGCGTGGGAGCGGCATGTTCATGCACAGTGTGCGCGGATGTGTTTGCGCCTGCGGTGATTGTAACAGCGTCGGCCCGGCCGATAGTTTGCACGGTAGACTGGGAGTACATGTAATTTTGGCGATTTGAAGCCGCCTTAAGTCTCGTCCCGTCCCTTCGGTCAGTCTGACCGGCTGCCCGGAGTTTTTCGCCCACACGACAGAGATTGACTAGCTACCCTACTCCAGTCAAACAGAACAGCACTAAAGGGCCTCACTCCCCTGGTCCCGAAAGAGCCCCATTTCTGTAGCGATGGAAAGACGGAAGGGCTGCTTGCTAAAATCTCAGGGGCTAACCAGACAGCGCAAATAGGTAAGCACTAGGATGACGATCTGTACTTATTTTGCCGGCACGCCCGCATCAGAAGCATATGTCGAGGACCTGGTGATACAAGCCAATGAAATAAGTGCGATGTCATTGGACTGACTGAGACGAGAAGACACCCTCTCTCCCATCCCCCCCCCTCCCCTACATGCTGCCTAACACTCCGGAAAAGAACTATTCCTCTACGCCAAGATCGATGGTGGCTGGAAAAGGAAAAAAGTCCCACGTAGGAGCCAACGGTTTGGTATGGAACGAAGAAGGCGAAAGAGTGTCTGAGTTCATCACGTCCACCAAGATCATCCATGGAAACTCGGAGCTCCAAAAGCCTCTCGCCCTGGGACGGATCTGATGCACTAAGACGTCAAAGCATTAATAAGGAACGACGATTAAGGCAAAAGGTCGAATCATGGAAAGCTGATGGAATCTGCAGCACTGCAGCATCTAAATTTGCACCCACCTAGATCCATAATCTCCATGTTCGAATTCAAAACATGAGATCTGTATGTGTTAGGGAGAGTGGTCGTCTACATGGCTCCTTCAAATGTGACTACCGTAGATGTTGGAAGCTATAGACCGCCCCTCTATTTCAACATCCCTGCTTTCATTCCTTCTCTGCACCACTAAGGGACGTCACTTTTAGCACAAAATTTAAAAAAAACGACAAATGAGGCGAAATCGACGCTAATGTCAACGTAATCAAGTATCAACGTAGAATTTTTTTGATTCAAACAGAAAAGCCGAGCGAAACCGTGGTGTGTTACCGCAGCTATATTCGCATCCATTTCACCGTCTAGATTGGATAAATCCGCATAAGAATGTTAACAATAGTCGACAAATGTATCAAGGTTAACGAAGAAGGGTTAGCGCACGAAACTGCTTTGAATAAATCATCAAGAGCCAATCGAAAACTTATGTACCGTTGACACAACCGCGACTAGGTTTGGTCCATCTGTATTCTTAACTCCCGCCCGTATTCATACTCAGAACATGAGGTATATGGGGGAGGGGGAGGAGACGTCCTAACAACTTCAACGTACCTCATTTCCTCCCCCATTCGCACTTTGGCTATACCCCCCGTGCCGAGGGTATCCCTTGGCTTCGGCCACTCGCCTTTACTGGCCAACGTGACACACGCATTAACTCATTTATTCTTTTTATTAATAGTAACCAGTAAAGAACGAGTCATTTTTCTATAGACAAAAACAGCAAGCTTTTTCTGTGCGTATTGTACGGAAGCAACTTTTTCCCCTGCAAGATTATTTCATGGTGCCTCTCAGGATGTTTGCTGACCGAGAGACGGCAATCTTCCGCGAGCTGATCGATCCCAACTATCCCGATCTTGTTGACGTCGCTTGTCAATGTCCTTTGGTGAGATCATTATCTTGTGAGATCACTTTAATACGTTTTATGTAGATGTAAATACTCGAATGTAGCCGTCTAGGTGATGGTGAATTCAAACGAACTATACGATTTTCCACGACCGACGTTAGCGAAAGTTGTCGACATAGGAGGAGTTGGAATGCAATTCAAAGATGCACAGCCGTTATCCAGGGTAAGTTTTAGTCGTTTAGTAAAACTTAAAACACGAGAATCGGAATAATGAGAACTGATATTTATGCACTTAGGAGTTTCAGCTACTTTGTTAGTTTGTGGGGTCACGCTGAATTGGATTTCATACTACTGGCAATGGTCGGCCGTGGGCGACTCCAGGGATTCGCGCGCCGTTGGAGTTATGTCTGTCCCTCGTAACGTCCGGACCCGAAGATCTCTATCTACACACACAGGTTGCTTCGCAAACCCGAGTAGAATGGCATGCCCGGAACACCTGGGTCCATATGAGATGCATCGAAAAGTGAAGAAACTGTAGCCTCCACACGCTGCACATTCTGTGGTCGGCAGTAGTGTTTCATGCGCATTATTCCTGTATATCACTGGTGTTGAAGGCGTTTCATAAACAACATGTACTCATATTTTGCATATTTGGAAATTGGTGGTGCACGAAGTGTCAAAAATATTAAATGGTTAAAAAATAATACTGCTGTATATTCAGAAAAACGTTCAAATAGTGTTTCTTTATACTAACATCCATCTTCTTCCAGGAATTTCAACAAATCGTAGGCAACTCTGAAGGGCTGGTGATTTTCTCCTTTGGAACGTTAACGCAGAGTCACAAAATGCCATTGTCTTGGAAGAACGCTTTCATGGAAGCTTTTTCCCGATATCCTAATCTCAGTTTCGTTATGAGATATGAAGGGACCGATCTTAAAGGTGAGAACAGATTTTTCTAAAATACCATAATAGTCCTATGACCGATTAGACTAACTATTCAAATTGTTATAGATAAGCTGCCTCCAAATGTACATTTATTCAAATGGCTTCCTCAGGCGGATTTGCTGGCGAATCCGAAAACAGTTGCTTTCATCACACATGGAGGGCACAATAGTCTTCAGGTAGTAAGCGCTTTCACTTGATACTGGAGAATTTTTTCGAATCCAGCAGGACACCACTCTAACCGGCAATTGAAATTTATTTTTCTTTTGTTTCTTCTGCTTGTCCTAACATTGTAATGCTTGAGCGAGCATAGAATTCTCTTTTGTTAGCCTGATAGTATTTTTGTAAGGTTTTTCAAGCACAGGATATGCAGAAAAATTTATTTTTATCAGGTAAGCGAATAGTGCTATGTGGTTGTTCAAAATGTGGACATCCTTGCTTTAGTGAGCAGCGGGAGGCTTGTGTAGAATTGAAATTTCGATTCACAAAAACCATACAAAAAGTCCAGAGTTTATTGTCGCAATTCCACGCAAACAGCTGTTACTTTTTTAATCGAATAGCGGGCATCACAAGTACTAGACGATGGCTTGGCGCATCTGAAACTTGTACATCGTTTAAACCATCCCTTGAGACGTTTATTTACCTAGATTGGTAGAAATACTTCCAAGAATCAAAGCAGCGTCTACATCTGCAGCTGCACTCAATGAACGAGTTTTCAAGATTAATTTTACCTTAAAAAATTATTTTTTCTATAACCTTACAAACTGCAGCTTGGAAAGTACCGAGATTAATGCTAAAACAGTATACCGTTCTGGAGCGTTTAGAAGCTTTTTTCAGGAATCTATCACGGCTGGAGTGCCACTGATAACCATCGCTTTGTTCGGTGACCAGTACAGAAACGTGAAGTTAGCCGAGAAACATCGATTCGCCATCAGCCTCAGAAAAGGAGACATCAACGTGAATACTATTGCTGAAGCTCTTCGAAGACTTACCGAAGACAAAAGGTGCGAGGTGTTGAATTTCGTTGATCGTCTGTGTTTTCAGTTCATTTCAAGTAGAAACGTAAAAAAAATGAAAGAAGTGCACTGTTATCTCGTTGTCATAATCTGTCATGTTTCTATACTTGTAATTTCAGTTACTCGCAAAACGTCAAGAGACTATCTCAGATGCTAAGGAAGCAACCAGTAAGTCCTGCTCACCTACTGGTTTCATGGGCTGAATTCGTGGCCGAGTTTAAGACGCTGGATAATCTCGTGCCGGCCGGCAACAAACTGAACTTCTTTCAATACTATTCCTTGGATGTGATTGTATTCCTTTCGTCGGTTGTAGCAGTTATTGTGTTTGTATTGTACATGTTGCTGAAGTTTGCCTTTCTTAAAGTCTGTGCCTTATTTACCTCCAGTGCGAAGCAGAAGAAAGCTTAGCCTATGCCAAAAACTTCGCTGCTCGTTGTTGATCGCTTGGATATGCACACCAACGTGAAGAATCGATAAAATGGGTTTTTCAAATGTATTACATATCTGAATTCTCAGCTGCTCAGTTAATTTATTAGATTGCCTATCTCAGCTCGTCGTAAGGGTTACCGCGTTGTTTTCTTCTTTTCCTACTTCCCTTGAAGTCCTCGGTCTTGCCATTGCAATCTGATCGTACTAGCATTGACCACAGCGTTGCTCTATCGAAGTAGAGTGCACTTCAGGGCCAGGAGTGTGTAATGATCCACATTGTCAAAGCGTGTGTTACATCATAGTATGTTTCGTATCGAGATTATGCTGATGACCATTTTCCAAATACAAGCGTTGATTTCCTGGGGTCTCGGTTGTCCTTTTCGGTTAAACAGATAGGCTAGGACACAGTGACACCAATATCGTCTGTTAACCAGCGAACGTGCGACACGTTATGTTAATAGTGAATGCTTTTGCAAGGGTTGAGGAGTACCATTTATTATTCTGCTTTTCTTAATTTCCACCAGTGGATTTTCATTTCGCATTGATTGTTGAGCACAGCGTCACGATTAGAAACCAAGTCTTCGAAAAATTCGAGTTTCTGCTTTGACACCGGCATGCTCGGCTTGATGTCTTACAATTAGCGATAGGAGCTGTGGACGTGAAGCAATAAACAAAAAATGCTGCGGCGATACAATATCGCCTACACCCAGTACCCCATTACGCGTCGCCGACGTAACGGAGTCTTCATCGAAGTAGACTGCATTTCAGAGCCAGGAGTGCGTGATGATCCACATTGTCAAAGCGTGTATTGCATCATAGCAGGTTTCATATCTAGATTATCTTGATGACCATTTTCCAAATACAAGCGTTGACTCCTGGGGTCTGTTTTGTCCTTTTCGGTTAAACAGATTGGCTAGCACACAAAGACACCGCTCTGTGATATGTACATTTGCCACGGCGGCCGTCTTATTTGTATGAGATAATAACTCCTACAGGATACAGGTGCTTAATTCCACTGGTGTAGTCAAAATAGTGACATGCAGTGAGTTTACTGCCAAAAATAACCTACTGGTTATCCAATGTTTACATGCAAAACGGATTGAACACCTTGACTGCCTTATGGACCACGTAGGGTTAACCTTTCTTATGAAGTGCTATGAACTAGGATATGAGGGAAGGAGTTGTGCAAAGATAGTCTCACTCCATATCAAAGTGATGGATATTCCACGGCAAACACTGATTAGAATCAAAAATTAACAACTCATGTTCCAAGAAAAAAATCGGCCGGAGTGTAGGTTTCCAAGCAATTATGGAGCTAATTATCTTAAACACACAAGGCGGCCGCCGCGGCGAATGTACAGATCACCGAACAAGTTTTTTTGGAAATTACCAAGTATTTTTATAGATCAACGTAAAGTTAACATTAGAGGCGTTCCAAATATGCGCGTCGTTTGGAAATTTGAGCACGTTGAAGAAAGCTACCGAACCTCCATTTAAACCATCGTAACTAGGTCAGATTTAACGACACATCAACTCTGCTTCAATTTTCGAGATTTTCCTTGACTTCCGTGATGTAGTCAGCTTTCCAATAATCTCATTGCGAATCCCATCGCTTTGCTCCTCCGTTTCGAAGCGTATGAGGATGTGCTGCTCACTGTACACTGCACAATTAACGGCTGCATCAACGTTGGCATAGAAGAATTCGCTCTTCCTAGTTCTTTCGCGCCTCCAGTGTTCCTCACCTTTTGCGACGATGTTTACTGGCGAATTTTCCTCTTCATTCTTCTTACTCATTTAAGGTTAGTAAAATAACGTCTCGGTCAGCGACTTTTAATTATTTACTTCTCCTTCACAGCAGACTTTGCCCATAAAATGCTAAATAGCAGCTGGGACTTCTCGACAGTCTTTTTGAACCTTAGCGCATACGTTAGTATTCTCATGTAGATGTAAATTTCTCCTTCGTCAATAAGGGTAGATAGAGTAACTTTTTTTTGAAGCTGTCAAACGCATTTTTATTCGAATACACACAGAAGGTTTTAGAATTACCAGATTAAGAGCCTGTAACAAAAGTCTCAAAACTTCGTTATAAAAAATTTTTCCATCTCCTTTATGGCTCTAAAGATGAAATCGAGCATCCATCCAGTAACTTCCAAACTCGAAGGAACTCTATTTTTAAACATCTTATTCTGGATTTCGGTGAATGTATTTTTGCACAATGTCACATTTAAAAGTTATAGTTAAATGCTATAATCGAAAGAAAACGATTTTTCCTATCAGAAAACATGTTTCTCTTCCTCCCATTTCAAGTTTTTTTTATTTTTTAGATAATTAAAGTGGAAAGTCAAAAAAGAAAAATGTCCTTCGCCTACAGCTGCTTCTATGTGCCTTGCTTTGTGCTTTCTGCACAAATTATTCACTATTCGACAGAGGATAATTTGCTTTATAAACGATGTGCTGGGTTTTTTGTTCACCTTGATTTTCGTTAATTTTCCGGGATTAAAGTGGAGAAGCGCAGAAGTGTATTTTTAGAGATAGAAAACTTTGAAAACAGTACACTATGTTGAAGGAAAGGTTTCCCTGTTTTCATAAAATATCATTATATTGAATTTCGGGATTTAAAAACCCACTAGAAAGAGAAGCAATGAACATCACGGTCTACCACTTTTCTCCAGTTTTTGGGGCGGAATTCTGATGCCATCGGCACAGAACGCTTCTGATTTTGACTCTAAGAAAATGTCCAACCAGCGATCCATATCATTTTCATCACTGAACGCTTTTCCTTGCATGACGTTGGATAGCGAAAGAAAATGTGGTGGTCTGTCGGCGAAAGATCTAGGCCGCACAGCCTTACCCAGCGCACTGTTAATGTGATGAGTGGATGCTGCCGATTCCACAGATCTGAAGTCACATATTTGGTTGGAAGCTAAGTCTCCGCCTTTTTTACATCTTATTCTAAATGGCGGAGAAAGCTTTTTGCATAATATTACAAACCATTTAAAATAAAAGTATTTATTCTACAATAAAGTATTATATGTTTTGCGTTTTCACATTTCATTTTTTCAATTTCTATATAAACAAAGTGGAAAGTTTAAAGAGGAATGATGATCATTGCCGACAGCTCTCTTTGCTCATGTTTGAGCCTTTCCACAACGTTATACAATATTCCCCTTCAAGTGCCACATCATCGCGGTGAAGGGGTCAACATCACTTAGTGATGGCTAACGGCACAAATGGTCACACAGTACACGATGCTTTGTCGTGTATGGGCGACTCTCATGTATCCCTGGCCAGGAACATGTGAGTAACCAGACCACTGCCATGGCTCAAACAACTAAATCCGCTCCCCAGTTCTGCGCGCGCCGGAGGTGGACTTCTACGACGTCGGTTGCCCTCCTCCGGCGCTCCGGCGAGAGGCCATCTAACCTCGGGGTTAAACTATCAGGACGTCATTGGAATCGGACTACCGGAAACCCCTCCCACCACGACACGGAAACTGCCTATTCGTCTGCACTTATAACTGTCGTACGATCGCATCTGAGCAGGATCTTCGGACACTACTTTACAGAAGCCGCAACATCAAATACGACGTTATCCCTCTGCAGGAAGCGAAAGGCAGAACATAAACCATAAGAAGGACCGACCACAACAAGGTGCACATTATTGGAACAAAGGTGGACAGGAAGAATATTGGCGGAGTTGGATTTCTCGTCAAGTCGACAGTGCACCACCTAGTAGACTCTTACAAGATCATCAGTCCGCGAGTAGCTGTTCTTCGTCTGGAAACCAGAGGTCAAAAAACCATCTCCATCATAAATGGATATGCTCTAACATCTGCGGCCATAGACGAAGAAAAGGAGGTATTCTACAAGCTATTCGAAAGGACTGTCAACGACGAGAAGAGCTACTACAAAGTTGTCGTTGGAGACTTTAACGCTACCGTCGGTACGAATGATCACGACGAATGGAGGCTAGGACCACATGGAACTTCCTCAAGGAACGAAAACGGAGAGCGCCTAAAAGACTTCCTATCCGCGTGCCGTCTATACCATGAAAATTCTATGTTTAAGAAGCCTTCAAACCGGCGATGGACCTGGGAAAGCCCAAATGGAGAAACGCGTTCGGAGATCGACCATGTTCTTACAAACAGACGCTGGAGTCTGTTCGACGTCTCCGTGCGGCCTTCATTTGACACCGGCTCGGATCACCGTCTTGTCCGTGCGAAGCTGACTCTCAAAAAGAGGATGTTTAAGCGTGACATCCATAAACCGGCACCGGTGAGGATCCCCACATTCGAGTTTGAGGAGTTGGAATATGCAATAAAGTCGTATGATTGGAATCTTCTTGAAGATCCATCGGAAGACTACGAACTTCTCTCCAAAGGACTGTTGAAATTTGCTAGCAGCTCTTGCGGAGCCACATCACCGTCTGCTTCAAGACTCAACGCACATGCGATTAAACTCTTGGAGCAAAGAAGAGCTGTCAAACTGGATCCTAATGCTTCCCATCTGGAAAAAGTCACCATCTCTAAGGCCTGTCGAATTGCAGAGAAGGAGTCCATTCAAGCCTACAGAAGATTGAAGCTGTTAGAAGCCGCTGGGAAAGGTTCAAGCATAAAGCGCTGCAAACGAGATCTCTGCGATCAGAAGGCAATAATGTCAGCCCTTGTGGATAAGGGTGGAACAACGCAAACGTCTCGAAGAGCGATGGAGGCCATCGTTCAAGATTTCTACACAGATCTGTTTCGTTCTTCCAGCACTATCCCGAAATGCTTGATGCGAGCAGCTGAGGAGGTACCTCCCATTCTGGAATCAGAAGTTGCTCATGCCATCACAAGGATGAAGCCAGGCACTGCTCCCGGACCGGACGGCATTTATGCTGATCTCCTTCGTGCGGGTGGCAGTGCCCTCTGCTCACTTCTTGCCAAGCAATTCAACCACTACCTTCGACTTGGTAGGATTCCGGACTCATTGAAGGAGTCGAAAACAGTTCTAATCTTCAAAAAAGGTCAGCAGGAGCATATCAACAACTATCGATTCATCAGTCTTCTCTCGGTTGTGTACAAGATTTTCACCAAGATACTGCTTAATCGTATGGAGCGTTGCTTGGATGAGTATCAGCCAGTGGAGCAAACAGGGTTTCGCAAGGATTTCTCCTGCATGGACCATATTCAGACGTGTCCCAGCTCATCGAGAGGAGCCGCGAATACCACCTCCCACTTGTCCTGTCTTCGTGGATTATCGGAAAGCTTTCGACTCTGTGGAAATCAACGCCGTTCTGAACGTGCTTCTGCATGCTGGTATACCATCACCCCTACATCCGACTTCTCGACGAATGCTTCTCAAACACATCGACTACCATCCGGCTGTTCGATCGAAAGCTTAAAATTCCTATCGAAAAAGGAGTACGGTAGGGAGATACGATTTCTCCCAAGCTATTCACATCCGCACTTTAGGATGCCATGAAGTACTTGAACTGGGACGGTAAAGGGTACCTTGTCGACGTTAAACGGATCAGCAACCTTCGCTTCGCCGACGACATTGTTTTCATTTCTACCAGCACGGCAGAAGTCGAGGAAATGCTGGACGAGCTCAATGTGGCAGGTATGAAGATTGGATTGGACATGAATATGTCCAAAACGCAATTTATGGTCAACCAGTGGTGTGACACGGGACTCGTAAGGTTAAATGGAGTCGCTCCACAATAGGTCGACTACTGCGTCTACCTGAGAAGAGAGTCGAACATGGATAACGACCTCGCTCCTGAAATCGCCCACAGGAGACGCGCAGCATGGGCAGCCTTCAGTCCGATTCGCGAAGTCACCGACCAGGTCAAGAATGCCGGCCTCAGGGCCTCGATATTCAATGCCTCTGTAGTGCCTGCGATGTGTTACGCGACGGAAACCTGGCCCGACAACAAGACAATCGCCAGAGCAATGCAAACTTCATATCGTGCACTGGAGAGATGTCTTTTGAGAACAAGCCTTCGTCAGCAATGGCAAGAAGGCCTACGAAGTTCGGAGCTACGGGAGAAGTCGTAGTTAGCAGACCCGCTGCAGTACATGAAGAAGTCCAAATATCGCTGGACCGGACACCTGCTTCGACGGAAGGACGATAGATGGAGTCTGCGTGTCACAGAATGGCTCCCGAGAGACCATAAGAGACCACTGGGACGACCGCCAACGCGATGGGCAGACTCATTCTCAAGATCTTTCAGGGAGCGGAGTCTGCCTCACTGGATGCAAGCAGCCAGAGATCGAGCGGTCTGGAAGAGTTGTGGTCCCGCTGAGAAGAACTCCAGCCGATGAAAGGACCATCAAAGTATCAAAGTAAGTAAGTAAGTGCACAGTATTTAAAAGAGGATGATTTGCTCTCTAAAATTTTGCATTGTGTTTTTGTTCACATTCTTCTTCTTCTTCAGCGTTTGTCCCGCCTCATGGCGGGGTCCGCTTTTCTGGTGCCATGTCGCCATCTTTCCCGATCCCGTGCTAGATCAGGGTGGACACCAGCTACTTTAAAGTTCTTTGTAACGTAACAGCCCAGCGCTGCTTCGGACGCCCTCTAGGCCGCTTTCCAGACACTACGAAGTTAAGGCCTATCTTACGGACGCTGTCTTCCTTTCCACGCAGAACGTGGCCGTACCATCGTAGCTTCGCGCACCTTGTCCGCTATCGGCGCGACACCGAACTTCTGCCGAATAGCCTCGTTTCGGATGCGGTCCAGGCGCGTGATTCCAGCCATCCAACGCAGCATCTTCGTTTCCATTACGCTGAGGCGACTATCCGTTTCCTTTGTCGCAGGCCAACACTCAGCTCCATACATCGCTACCAACCGGACGACGGTTTTGTAGATCTTCGACTTTAAGCGCTCTGGCATCTTCTTGTCGCAGAGTACTCCAGTCAACGAGCGCCACTTCGACCAAGCTGCACTCACGCGTGAGTTCACTTCAACCATCATACCGCTGACAGACGCTATTACTGATCCCAAGTAGGTATTTAAACGAGCAAAGTAGCATGTAAAGTGCGAGCAGGCTCAGTACCGTTAATCTTAATGGAGCCGGACTCATTTACGTCAGTCGTGAAATACTCGGTCTTCTTGACGTTCAATTTGAGTCCAAACATGGCCAGGGGGTCGCACCAAGCTTGCACCTCTCGCTCGAGCTCACCTTTGTCTTCGCAGGCGAGCATCACGTCATCAGCATATAGCAAGTCCAAGGGACGGGCTTCTGAAGATCTCGTGTGATGGCATCCATTACAACAACAAAGAGGAGTGGGGAAAGCGTAGATCCTTGGTGCACCCCAACAGAGAGGGGAAACTCCGTCGAGGTTCCTGCTGCCGCTTGCACACGACTCTTTGGGCAAGAGTATAGCATTCGCACCCACTCTACAAGTTCTTCGGGAACACCGTGCTGTCGTAGGGCGTACCATATAACCCCACGCGGCACGCGATCGAAGGCTTTCTCCAAGTCGAGAAAGGCAAGATGCACCGGCTTCTGTTTTTCGCGATGCTTCTCTACCAGAAGACGGGCGGCGTGTATGGCATCTATAGTGCCACAACCAGCCACAAAGCCGCACTGATTGCTGGAAAGCTTGACGATTTCGCGAATTCGGCTATCGAGGATTCGTTCGAAGATCTTCATGCTGTGCGAGAGCAACCGAATCGGACGGTGATTTGAGCAGTCTGCAGGGCTGCCCTTCTTCTTCCAAATCGGGATCGTCGTACTTTCCTGCCAAACATCAGGCACCTTCTTCTCCGCTACAATCTGGTTGAAAAACTTGGCCAACCACTCAGCAGAGTACCAGAACTTCGACTTCCATAAGTCAGCTGGCAAGTCATCTGGACCAGTCGCCTTTGCCCGGCCTCATCATCCTCAGAGCCGCGTCAGTTTCCTCCACAGTGATTTGTGAACGGGACCGTGGATAGGAGCCGCAGAAGGGACGGCCGGATGAGGGAACTCTTCAGACGAAATTCCCTCGAAATAATCGCACTATCGCTTCAAGGCCTTTTTGCGCTCTGTCAGAAGATGGCTGTTCTCATCATTGAGAACGGCCATCTTCTGACAGATTGTTTTTGTGTTTTTGTTCACATTGATTTTCTTTAACTTTTAGGAATTAAAGTGGAAGTGAAGGCGTTAAAATGTATTTTTATCTACAGCTTCTACTCTATTATTTTAAATCCATTTTTGATACCTAAAAATAGCAAAATTTAGTATGACCAAAAAACAAAACAACACATTCTGCTAGAACATTTTCCTTCAAACGGCATATGACGCTGTGCGTAAAAAAGCTTAGTGAACATCGTTCTTGCTACCTTTTTTAAAAATATTCCGCTAAAAATTGATAAATCTGAAACGGGAAGAAGGCATACATACTCTTTGATAAAGAAATCTCCGCTCAAACGGAATTTAGCACTATCCAAAAACGTTAATCAAAAATTAGGAACTGTTGGTAAAACAATCTGCTTTCCGTACACTCCACTTTACTGCCCTGATTAAATTTATAAAATGCTAAGTGAACAAAAAAACGCAACACATGTTCTTATGGATCAAAGCATTTTTTTGGAATGGTAGCGTTGTGCGAAACGATGTGCGAAAAGCGCGTAACGTTGTGCAAAAATGGCTCATACGTAAGCACAGAGAAGGAGAATGTCGGCGAGGGTGATTTTTTTACTTTCTACTTTAATGATCTAAAAATTGACAAAAATCGAACTAGGAGAAGTGAGACATACTTTCTGATTTGGCAGAACATTTTCTTTGAAACGATGTGAAGGACTATACAGAAAAACTCTATGACAAATACAGAATAAGATGTATAAAAAATCGCTGGAATTCAGCTTCCAACCTAATACATATTACCAACAAGGGCACTGTCACGCCTATCGGCGTGCCTTGTACCTGCTCGCTTTGCGCGATGTTGCAGCGTCACTAAGCTAAGGACAATCACATCAAGCCAGTTACTCGGGAGTAGTTTTGCGGTATGGAGCCATCCAGACCCCGTCGCTCCAACCATTAAGCTCAACATCGCTATCATCTCCAGACGGTTCAGTGAATCGATGACTGTGTTAATCTTCGTCCACTAGATTCTTCGACAACCCCCCCCCCCCCCACTGATGCCCCACAACACGGTCCCCAATGCAGTCTACTTCCAAATTGACTACAGGCACCTTCACTCCTCATCCTCAAATGGTCAACCTCAGGCAAAAATCGGCATTTACGATAGGTACTGAGCATTTTCTCGATTTTGGTCACACGACGAAAAGCCTTTTTGTCAGATACCAATGTACCAAATGAAAACTACGTTGAACAGAATTTTTTTCCAAGCGGAACCGCTACAGCAGTGTTCTCCACTACTTGCTTCCTATTGCTGGAACTCATCCCCCCTTACTGGTACTGGTCTCCAATTACAGGCCACCTATTGGAATTTGTCCCACATTACTGGTACTGGTACCTCATTACTGCCTCCCAACCCCCACTGGAACTGTTCCTCCACTACTGATTCTCCTTACCAGACCCCTACTACTGGTCCCCACTTGGTGGAACTCATCCCCTGGTACTGGTCCCCACTACTGGTCCCGCACTATTGTTCCCCATTACTGGTACTAGTCTTCCGCTACTGGTCCCTAGTAGAACACCTCTGGCTAGTTTTGCCGATCGATAGCTCCTAGCGTATTATTATACAGAATGACCTCGACTAGCCCCAGGGCTGAAGCTTCGGACCACTTGAGTGACATCCACTAAAAATCGGTAATTTGATCAATATCGATTGACGGCAATCGATATTCCAAAAGCAAACTTGTTCAGCGACCTCGATTACCTCAGAGCTAAAGTTCTCAAGTAGTAGAAGACGTCTGGGTATTTCCCGCTATTTTCGCGCCCCATAATTTCCCCTCCCCCTATTTTCCGCCGGATTCCCCCGATTTTTCTCCCTATTTTTCCTTGCAATTTCATTACTCAGCGTCATGGCTGTATGATTCAGCGCTTCCCGCGTTAGTATACGGTATGATTGAATAATAAAAAGCAAAAACATGCTCCTTCGAAAGCTCCATCTTCCTGGAAAAGATTATTTACGAGTGATCCGCTGATAACAATAATAGATTTGCACATAACTGGTCTACTTGTTTATGCACAGGAACAACTGTTTCGAGATAGTGTGGGCAAGAAAAGACGTACATAGGATCATTACCTTCAACCTGTATTTTTAATTAGAATTTCAATTCACCCCCTGCACTCCTCAGTACAACTGAAATTTTATGGAACTCTTGAAGAACTAAAGTGTAATGTGTATCTGATAATTATGTTCAATAATTTTTTTTTGCTTCAGCAGTTATAAGACATCATGCCAGTTACTCGATTGAAGCCTGTAGGTTGAACAAAACTTACAATTAAGTTCAGCTTACCGTTTTTTATAAAGATAGCTCGAATAAAGACAAAACGGTGGCCAATGGATTATGTGCTCTGTGAGTGAAGATATAATACCATGCGCCAAAATGTTTTCTGAATCAGTCTCGAACTTCTGTCTTCTTGGAACATCAGTGGCGGGCATAATCAACGACTTACAGCAGATTAACAGAGAGAATACAGTCGAAATCGCTGATGTCGCTGCTTATCAAGCGATATGGTGAAGCATTTCGCCGCTATACGAACTGCGTAGCTACCTTCGCAACACTAGTGCCGCGAACAGTCGCTGGAGTGACTCGGGGGTATGCCAGACGCCTATCAGGGATTTCGGCTGTATTTTCTCTGTTAAATTTCTGTAAGTCGTTGATGAATCCAGCCCCGGGTAAGTGGTAATGGTAAGTTTCTGTTGTGTGTGTTAGTAGTACTGTACAAACACGAGGTTCTAGGTAGATTTTTATTTCGGCCTGACGTTTCGACTGAACAGTCGCCTTACCACAACTGAGGCGTAATCGCCCTGTCATCAGTAGATTCAGTAAGGGCGATAGAGTTCTCTAAATCTTCTCTTTCATAAATTAAAATTAAAATTCTCTAAGTCGTCTCCTAATTACCTTTCGATCTTCGTCGTCCTGGGACCGTCGGGTGAAAATACATAATGACATAATAGCATAATTGCAGATAACATTCCAGAATGTTGTTTACAGAGGTGTCGTATACAAAATTGTATTTGGAGCGCTTCCATATTTGACAGTGTGCCGTACTTCGCGATGACGAGTTGCCATTGAGCATACATATCGACGCAATTTCATTTCATAACCATTACTGCTGCGTTTGACCCATTCTTTAACGATGAAGATCGCCAGCGTTGCGCTTTCAGTATCACCAATAGTTGCCGTTTGACGTCCGAATTGAACACGAACAGTGCTATAGGTGTGACAAGGTTATTAGATAAGGCAGTAATATCTAGCAACACAGCCATGTAAAGCTTCCCATGATTGGGCAAGTCAATAAGAGGTAATACCGAGAATAGAAATATTTTCATAATCATCAAACCACAAATGACGACTGCCTGCAGAATTCTTCATTAGATAAGTTATACACGCGATATCTACAAATATGCTAAGAACTGCCCCTCAGCCATGAGCATATCATGAATGTACACAGATATGAACCTAACACTAATCCCCTTGCATTGGAACGCAATATGAAGGTGCTTTTTATTTATCTATTTATTTATTATTTATTTAAATCAGTTTCTTTAAGCCTCAAGTGGCTGATATCGAGGTTGCAAGCTGTCGTAACGATGTTTTGTTGCGATCAAAACTTCTAGCGCCAGGCGGGACTCGAACCCGCACCTCCCTCTAACCGGGCGGGAATGCTCTACGCCTTTACCCCACCCCGGCGCCGTTTGATCGAACGCAACATCCACACCTCGTGGGACCGATCAGCTGACAGCTTGCAACCTCGATACCAGCCACTTGAGGCTTAAAGAAACTGATTTGAATCGTTTCCATCACGACCGTCAGCTTAACTGGTTCCATGCTGATATCAGCGGCCAGGTCATCCCGATATACGGGTGAGTGCTGATCGGTCCCACGAGGTGTGGATGTTGCGTTCGATCAAACGGCGCCGGTGGTGTAAAGGCGTAGAGCATTCCCGCCCGGTTAGAGGGAGGTGCGGGTTCGAGTCCCGCCTGGCGCTAGAAGTATTATTTATTTGTTCTTGCACAAGAAGAGCGCCTAAAACAACAAAAACCCAATAAATTAGCACCAAATAGGGAGTCGATGGACGAAGAATAGAAAAAACAGAGTAGGTGAGCAACATATTGAGAGCTGATTAGTAATAAGAAGAAGTGGATTGCTTCACACAGGTGGAAGATGCTGCTTGATAAAGCATAAATGCAATGCAAGCCATGCTTCAGACGCTTTTGTGCGTATGTAGCATATGAGCGTTCCTCTTGTGGTGTAAATACCGAAGTGGCACACTTCCAAATCAAAACTTCAACTGAGAAACATGGTCTTGAAGCGGTCTCTTGTCACTTTCCGACAAACTTTGTGAGGACAAAGTAAGATCCAGTAAGAACCATCACGTTACATCGCCTTTTTCTGCTTTATGCAGTTCTAACATATGACTTCACAATCCTGCAGCGATTTCGTTAGCTTTTCTAGCCTATTAACCAGGGAAGGGTCTCAGGCGTGGGTCTGAACGGGGGAAATGAGTAGTACTGCGAGAATCTCCACCCTTCATATAGTAGAAAAACATGTCTCGTTTTTTCCGAGTCCTTGAACCAAAAGAGCTACGGGCCCTCGAAGGCGGGGTACAGTAGCGCACCGCCAGCGCGTGCCCACGTGCATATCTGCGCGCGAGCTGGTGTAAGAGGCGTGGCGGAAAGCGAATCGGTGGCTAGGCAGGGTGCACCGCTGCTTCACAGGTGCTAGACCAGATGATCGACTACCGTCCTATGCAAGATTTTAACATTTTTTTATGACCGCTGCCTCCTTCACCAATTAGCTTCCTACACATCTCCTACACATTTAATTCAATGTAAACTGTCAAAAACCCGGACAACCCTTATAGACAATATTTATGCGAAAACGGTCCTATACCTTGGTCCTATACCTTACCATTGGTCACCTATACCTACTGCAACTTCCAGAACTCCAGCATATCACCAAAAATGGATGTCAGATTCGTGATCAGCACCCCAAATAACCCCCTTCGGCTTACCTCCTACACATCTCGTGTCAAATAAGGGTTTACTGTGGGCTGTGCTTACCGATTTTGCCCCAACCTCGCCCAGGAGGAGGTAAGCCAAAGGGGGTTATTTAGGGTGTTGATCGCGAATCTGGTCCTTATTTATTTATGTATTTATTTATACATCCATGAGGACGTGCTTTAGGACAAGAGGAAAATGGAAACTAGAATCAAATCGTGCACAGAAAGAAAAATAGACAAAGGGCAACACAACAATATCAGTCCCTCGACCGGTAGTGACATTCCTCCGCATATCAAATAAAAACTAAACCTTTACAAAAATTAAGTGAACTAAAATAACAAAGAACCAACGGGCATCTAAATAAACTACGCCCAAATATTTAACAATTTAGAGTGAAATAAATGTGCAGGAGGTGTGTAGGAAGCAAATTGGTAAAGGAGGCAGCAGTCATGAAAAAATACAAAAATACTGCATAGGACGTGAGTCCAACATCCAGGCCAGAACCTGTTAAGCAGCGTCGCACCATGCTGCACCACCAATTCGCTTACCTCAGAGCCTTTCGCCACGTCCTATACGTCAGCGCGCGCACGTATATACACGTGGGCACTAGACATTGGATCCGACACCGATTTTCCGGATAATCGGATGATTCGGATGAGGGCAATTTCGAAACCACGGATCGTCGGATGATTCAGATGAGGGCAATTTTAGAAATCCCGGATCTTCGGATGATTCAGATAACGCCATTTTCGGCCGAGCCGGATTTCGGATATCCGATTCGGATACAATCGGATAAGTGATATAATAGGGGCTGAATTAAGTGTTTATATGCCCTGGTAGCAAGGCACATGAATGCCCAGATACATTATATCTGGCCTAGCTTAGTTCACCAGTGGAGTGGAACACACCAGCGCTGTGTAAAAGATTTCGTATTTGGCTGCCTTACGAGGGGAGCCCTCCGCAGAACTACTTTGAGCTTCCAGAACAAACAAAAAACAGCATTAAGACCCCAAAGAGCCAATACCAACTCAATAGTGAGTTGGTAATGCACAGCGAAGTCTTGTAAAGCAAAATAATGAAACGATTCCGAAACGCCCCGCAAGAAATTTCTCGCGCTCTGAAAAGGGAAAAGTCTGAAACGTATGTTTGAACGGAGAGAGCGAGTCATCCCACCATATATAGGAATAATCGCCACTCCTCAATTAGTATAAAAATGTGTTTCTTTTTTGCCAAATCGATAAGCCCGAGGAGTAGAGAATCCTTGAAGTTACAGTGGAATCGGCGCCTCATGAGTTCGGGAGTCTTGTACGCCCGCAATGCCGCCGCGGGAAGCGGCTGGTAGTGCAGTGGATAGCGACGTTGCTCCATGAGAGGGAGGTAGAGGGTTCGACTTTTCTGCGCTGCTGCATCTTTGCATTTCAACTTATTGTTTGACTAGAGCGATTCTGACATCGGCACCATTTTATATGTTTGCTGTACAGCGTTTCCAGATGTATGCCGTGAGAGCAACTTTGTTGCCACTTGCTTATTACTGACCGGTTTTTTAACCAAAACTCAATTGAAAAGCTGTTCAACATAACGATGTATGAACAACGTCAGTGATACACAGACACAAAGTGCATGGAACATAAGCACAGGTCACAATACGGGCAGCGCATAAAGGCTATTGGCTCCTCACAGTTTGCTTCCATATATGGACAAATAAGATCGGCTCCATAGGCGAAATCTAATTGAAGACGTTCCCTTTCCTCTGAAACAAGAGTTCGAGCCGAAAACCTTATCATATGCCCACTTCTTGCCAGCCTTTCCACGTCTATCAGTTCATTTCGCGGATCCCAACCTTCTTCTGGTTTTCCACCACTTCCAGCCGTTCGTCTTCGTTAACTTCAAGTTGACGTGCTTCGAAGTCCTTGAGTATGCTAGCCATCCGATCGGTCAGGTTGGTGTCATTCCCATGAAGGCTCCTTATCTAAAGGTGGACCACACTTCAGCGTGAGCAAGTGGATCACCACTCGAGCATCGGCGAAATTGTTGGTGTTAGGTTTTAAAGAACCTCCAGCAGACCTCTAATTTCCAGGTGACAGGCAAAGATGCGGAAAAGAGTGTATCGATGCCGTCTAGGTCAAATTCCGGGATCCACAGACTTTCTCGTCTTAAGCACATGTGACGTCACATCATGGTCTCCTTTGAAAATCCGAGCAGGATGGTTTTACCCGAGGTCATTGGCCGATGTATGGAAACAGACTGAGAGGAGCCTGCAGCATTTATACCCTGCCCATTGTGTCCAGTGCTGCTTTATGCACGTTGTACCTGTGTATCACTGGTGTTGAATATTTATGCATCATCCTGTTGAGTACCACAGCATGCAGCTGGAAAGTGCGCAGAAAACATCTGAAAATGGTATAGACGTCAGAATCCCTCAAATCTCAACCAATCATTTAAAAGCAGGAATGCAGCAGCGCATGAGGATCGAACCCCCGACCTTCCTCCCATGAAGCATCGTCATACCCGTTGCGCTCCGAGCTGCTTGCCGGCAGAGGCATCGTGGTCGTTGGTCGTACAAAAACCAAATTCGTGATGCGCCGTTCAATTGTGACTTCAAGAACCCCCACTCCTCGGGTTTAACGACCTCCCAAAAATGAAACACATTTTATGCTAACTGAGGGGTGGCGATTATTCCTACTTAATAGGATGACTCCACGGATCTCCCTCGATAGCCACGGATCTCCCTCGATAGCCACGGATCTCCCTCGATAGAGAGCCTTCGGGCTCTCTTGTTAAGAGGGATCTCGGGCCGCTTGTCGCAGGGCCACGTGGCGCGTCCCCGGGTGGTGGATAGGGGAATTAAACGCGAACCAAATGCGACCGTGTACTGCCCAGAGACGCAGGTGGGATGCAGGGGATGGACTCCTTGCTCCTGCTGTGTCGGGTCGATGCGTTCCTTGTGCGTGGGAGCGGCATGTTCGTGCACAGTGTGCGTGGATGTGTCCGTGACTGTGCGGATTGTAACTGTGTCGGCTCGGCCAAAAGCTTGCACTCGGTAGACTGGGAGTACATGTAAGGCGATTCGAGGCCGCCTTAAGTCTCGCCCCGTCCCTTCGGGCAGTCTGGCTGGCTGCCCGGAGTACCCCGCCCGCACGACAGAGCCTGACTAGCTACCCGTGTTGTATTCCAGTCAAACACAGCAGCACTAAAGGGCCTCATTCCCCTGACCCCGAAAGAGCCCCCATTTCTGCAGCGATGGGAAGGACGAGTACGGAGAGGCTGCTAAAATCTCAGGGCCTAACCAGGCTGCGCAAACTGAGAAGGACTAGGATGACGATCTGTACTTACAACGCCCGCACGCTTGCGTCGGAAGCATCCGTCGAGGACCTGATGATGCAAGCCAGGAAGATCAAGTACGACGTCATCGGACTGACCGAGACGAGAAGACACCACCCCCTACACGCCGCCTACGACTCCGGAGAAGAACTGTTCCTCGGAACATGCGACAGCAGGGGAGTAGGCGGCGTTGGTGTCCTCGTCAACACGCACTTGGCCATGAACATCGATTCGTACGAGTCTCTGACAAGCCGAATCGGACGTCTGCGACTGAAGCGATGTGGCTCCGTGCCAGCCTTGACTGTGTTCGTCGCGTATGCCCCAACATCCGACTACGACGACGAAGACGTCGAGGCCTTCTACGTGGAGCTGGAGAAGTTCTATAAGGAAGATCACACCTTCTACAAGGTGATCGTCGGCGACTTCAATGCCAAGATCGGGCCACGAAGGTCGCTGGAAGAACTTCACATCGGAACCCACGGTTTGGAGTGGAACGAGCAAGGTGAAAGGCTGTCTGAGTTTATCATGTCGACCAAGACCATCCATGGAAACTCGCAGTTCCAGAAGCCTCCCTCCCTACGATGGACCTGGGAATCCCCCGGTGGCCAGTTCCACAACGAGATCGACCACATCATCTTCAATCGCAAGTATTGCCTGACCGATGTCTCCGTTGTCCCCAAGTTCTACACGGGATCGGACCACCGCCTCCTTCGCGCGAGGTTCCGCTTTTCGCGTCAAGGAGAGAAGGCCGCGAAGTTCAAGAAGAGGAGTCCCAGAACGACCATCAACTGGGATCTCTACACCTCTCTTGTCGGCCTTTGGGAAGATGCCGTCATGGACAACGTCGACGAGGAATACGATCGCTTCGTGCACCATCTCCACGATAGTGCTAAGGGAGCCGAGAGCTTGAAGACCACCAAGAGACGCCTGTCTCCGGAAACTCTCGAGCTGATACGCCAACGTGGAGCAGCACGAGCGTCAGGCAACTATCAACTGACGTCCGAGCTTGCAAAGCTATGCAGAGCGGCGATAAAGGAAGATCTGAAGGAGAGAAGGGCGGAAGTGTTGGCTGAAGCAGCAGAGGCAGGGCTGAGCATCCGCAATGCCCGCCGGAACTTCGCCAACTTCAAGACCAAGATGACCGCTCTCCGACGTCCTGACGGAACCGTCACCTCTTCCAGAAGGACCATGGAGAAAGTCATCCACGACTTCTACTCCGATCTCTTCGATAGCCACGTCCACCTGCCCCTACGCCATCTTCCGCAGGATGGATACGTCATCCCCTCTGTTCTCCCTTCCGAGATCCGACACGCCATCTCGTCGGTGAAGAAACGTACAGCACCCGGTCCTGACAGGATCAGAGCTGAACACCTGAAGAACCTCCCGCCAGCGCTCATCAACACCTTGGCGCGGCTCTTCACACGCTACCTGTCCGAATGCAAGGTTCCATCTCAGTGGAAGACCAGCAAGACCGTCTTGCTGTACAAGAAGGGAGACGTGCACGACATTGGCAACTATCGCCCGATCTGCCTGCTGTCGGTAGTCTACAAGCTGTTCACTCGAGTCATCCTGAATAGGATTAGTAGAACGCTGGACGAAGGACAGCCATGCGAACAAGCAGGATTTCGGAGAGGATTCAGCACGATCGACCACATACACACCATTACGAAGCTCATCGAAGTGTCGCGAGAGTACAAGCTGCCGCTTTGCCTTACGTTCATTGACCTGAAGAAGGCATTCGACTCCGTCGAGACTGAAGCGGTTATGGAAGCCCTGCTCACCCAGGGCGTTCCTACTCAGTACATCAGAGTCCTTCGAGAGCTGTACAGTGGATTCACGACCAAGATCTCACCATTCTACAACGACGTCGTCATTGACGTGAAGAGAGGGGTTCGACAAGGGGATACCATATCCCCGAAGCTCTTCAGCGCCACCCTCGAAAACGTCATGCGCGAACTAGAATGGGATGACATGGGAGTGAAGGTCGACGGCCGGCAACTGCACCATCTTCGCTTCGCTGACGACATCGTGCTCATAACACCGAGCATCACTCAGGCGGAGCGAATGCTGGCCGACTTCGATCGTGTATGTGGAAGCGTTGGACTGCAGCTGAATCTTACGAAGACGATGTTCATGAAGAACGGATGGGTTTCTGATGCCCCATTCTCGCTCAACGGAACGAACATCTCCGAATGCGCCAGCTATGTGTATCTGGGTCGCGAAGTCAACATGGCCAACGACCTAGCACCAGAGCTGAGCAGGAGGAAACGAGCGGCTTGGGGAGCTTTCAAGAGCGTCGAAGAAGTCGTGAAGAAAACGAAGAACGTCCGACTCCGTGCCCACCTATTCGACTCCACTGTTCTTCCTGCCCTAACATACGCCTCAGAGACCTGGGCTATACGAAAGCAGGATGAACACGCGATCAGCGTCGCGCAGCGTGGAATCGAGAGGACGATGCTCGGAGTGACACGACTCACGCAAGTGAGAGAAGGCCTCCGGAGTTCCGAGCTTCGCCGACGTTCGAAGATCAGAGACGCTGTCGCATGGGCCAAGTCGTCGAAAATCAGGTGGGCCGGCCACGTAATGCGATTCGCAGACACCCGCTGGACGAGAGCCGTCACAGACTGGATTCCGCGGGATGTCAAAAGAACACCAGGACGCCCACCAACGCGTTGGTCGGACTTCTTCGTGAAAGCCCTGAACGACCGATATGACGCTCTTCGTGTTCCTCGAGCGAGGAGGATCCATTGGACCACTCTGGCACGCGACAGGGACGAATGGAGACGCTGCTGGCGCCCGCTCGAGCAAGTCGATGATCAACGGGACGACAGGTGATACAGGTGATACAGGTGAATAGGATGACTCCCTCTCCCCGTTCAGGTATACGCTATCAGACCCTTCCCCTGTGAGAGAATTCACGCCAAATGATTGTAAATCTGTCCGAAAAATTCAGGTTATCAATGGCGCAGAGTTTGCCAGCAAGGCGCGCTAACCTCCTATTATCCGATTTTTATCCGATTTTATCCGAATCATTGCGTTTTTCGAAAACCCGGATCTTCGGATGATTCAGATGAGGGCAATTTTGAAAACCCCGGATCTTCGGATGATTCAGATGAGGGCAATTTTAGAAACCCCGGATCTTCGGATGATTCAGATGAGGGCAATTTTCGACCGAGCCGGATTTCGGATAATCCGAAGCCGGATAAATCCGGCCGGATATACGAAAATGCATGTTTCGGATCCCATGTCTAGTGGGCACGCGCTGGCGGTGCAATACTGTACCCCACCTTTGAGAGCCCGTAGCTCTTTTAGTTCAAGGACTCAGCAAAAGCGAAAATGTTTTTCTACTATGCGAAGGGTGGAGATTCTCGTAGTACTATCCATTTCCCCCGTTCAGACCTACGCCTGACCAGGAGACTATCTCAACGGTGGGTCGGAACTGCCCAAGTGTTGTATATGGGCAGAATCGCCTCTTTCTGGGAAAAATAAAATGCAAATATTTCGATCCCAATACAACTCTGCGCAGAGTTAGGTAGGAAGGAAATTGGGTCGATGGTGGCGTTAGCCCTCTGCCCACGCGCGAAGGGCGGGCTCAAGTTGGCTGGGAACAGCGATGGCGAGCGAGTGGTGGTGGCGCAGTGGTAGAAGAGCGGCGTAATCCCCACCATCGCTGTTCCCAGCCAGCTTGAGCCCGTCCTCCGCGTGCAGGCCGAGGGCTAACATCGCCAACGGCCCAACTTTCGTCGTCCCTAACTCTGCGCAGAGTTGTATTGTGGTCGAGATAGCTGCATTTTGGTGTTTCCCAGAGATAGGCGATTCTGCCCATGTGCAACACTTCGCCGTTCCGACCTACTGTTGAGATAGTCTTCTGGTGAGACCATTCCCTGGTAAGCTTACACCAACGAGAAACTTTTGTGGCAACATATGCACGGTAAAACTTTGACTCCCCGCTCCACCCTATACATGAATTCGTCGATGGATTCGAGAACCCAAATAAAGGAGAAAACTTTTTAGCATATTTGGATTGAAAAGTATACGTCAGGTACGATTTTAGAATCACTTTTTTGGCTGTTTCCTAGCTTTCAATTTAATTGCAGGTGCCTATGGTTGTCAATCCGACAAAAACTAAACAGTTGTACAAAACCCTATGCATGCGATGACAGCTCTTAGACTAGAAAGCACCTGTAATTGGCTTTTTTGAAAACGCGCACGATGAACTCCGTCAATCATTTTGAATAGCTGAAGGGTCAAAAAGCTTTTTACCATTAGAGACAAAAAGCTCGCTTTAGATTGACATCGAGTTTAGCTAGTGTGGAAATTCTAATGTAATGGTAACCCTTGCCTAATACAAATTAGTCGCCAAATCACTGACTCTCATGGCTATGAGAGTTGTCAACGAACTAGTTTCTTCAGAGTACTCGGAAGTTTGACGAACTTCCTAAACTTTCCTCAACTTCCTGATGTTCCCGAACTACGAATACAATACCGCTCGCGCCGCACGGTCAAAAGTGGGCGAAAAAAACGCCAACATAGCGTCGCAAAGCGTCGCACGCTCATAACTCCTTGAGTTTTAGGTTTTTTGGATAAATGTTGGTACCGTTCGATTCGCCTCTTCGAGATCTACACAAACATGTGTAAAACTTTACCGGAACACCCGTATTTTCGCCGTGGGTGGTCCAAATTTGACTGAACGGGCGGTTAGAGCAGCTTATTTCCCAGGATATGCGTGCTTTCGGAGTATCTCAAAGATGGCGTACGTCGCCAGTGCTCTGTCATGCCAGGAATGCCCGAGAGTGCGCCGTGCACAATGCACACAGAGCCTAACCTATCAATCGAGGGGGCGAGCGCATGTCCCCTGCGCTTCTATCTTCTCTCACTGGGAACTGCGACGTTTTCAAGACTATTTCGAGCCGTTTGGAGAATGTTATCAGAAATTCCCAGCCACCCCACTCAGGATTAGCTCCAATCTGTCCCAGCAAAACTTTGGTGTGCGCCGTGAACAATGCGTAGAGAATCGAACCTTTCAATCGAGGGGAGGACAGCTTGTAGACTGATCGTTTGGGGAGTTTTATCAGAAATTTCTTGCCGCCCTACTCAGGAATTGCTCCAAGGCTGTCCAGCGAGCCTTTGGAGTGCACCATGAACATGCATACAGAATCGAACCTTTCAATCGAGGAGGGGACCGCTCGCAAATTGCACTCACGGGCGTGTTCGGAGCGCAATGGTTCTGTCAAGTTGGAACCTTTCAGGTTGCAGCTAGTAGGTTTTGTAGGCAGTCGAGCGATCTGTTAGTACGCTAAAGTAGAATGGTTTAGCTTGGGAGTGGGCAATGTTATAGGGGTGCGAAAATGCAGATGAGGCTTGTGTGAAGCATTTTTTCCGATTTCGGTGGACCACTGCGAGAAGACGCAGCGAGCTAACGGCATCAGAATCCGTATGCGAACAGAGCACTTAAGGTACTTTACGGCGCCGGGATCAAAACTTCTCAGCTGCCTAAACTGCCTTAGCCCCATCTGCCGTTTTAGGGCGGCGGACTTAGCGGTTGAAGTCTCCTGCCCCCTTACTCGCCCATATTTGGGTTGCCGACACTCCCGGTAACACCGTTTTATTCATAACGGAAAACTCTATCGAATGGTGTCACTCTCGACCAATTTCAAAAAAATCGATTTTTCGACAATATCGAGGATGTGCGTGTTTTAGGCCGAGCTGCGCGGGCGATGACATCATCGAAAACCGGTATTTTCGAAATTGGCCAAATTTCCTCGTGCAAACTTCGTCCAAAATCTAGGGGTTATTTGGGGCGCTGATTACGAATCCGAAGTTCGTTTTTGAAAATTCCGCGGACTTGAGCAGGTTACGTCCCGTTTGAGGGTGGTCGTGTCAGGATCACCGATCACCCTCAGTTATCGGTATGAGCGGTCCCCTCCCGTAATCGTCCAAATGTACTTCGGCATCGTGTTCGGCACCCCGAATAAGTCCCCGACCCTATACAAATTTGGAGCAAAATCGATGATCCTGACCCGACCACCATCAGTTATCCAGAAAAAATCCAAAACCTACCGAAGTCGACGGAATTTTCAAAAACGGACGTCGGATTCGTAATCAGCGCCCCAAATAACCCCTAGACGATTTTGGACGCAGTTTGCACGAGGAAATTTGGACAGTTTCGAAAATATCGGTTTTCGATGACGTCATCATCCGCGCAGCTCGGCCTAGGGCGCCCACGTCCTCGATAGGATATTGCCGAAAAATCGATATTTCCAAAATCGGTCGAAATTGATACAACTCGATAGCGCTCTTCAAGCAGAACAGAACGATGTTATTGGGAGTGTCGAAAACCCAAATATGGAGAAGTAACAGTGCAGGAAACGTCAACCACTAAGTCCGCCGCCGTAAAACGGCAGATGGGGCTAAAGCAGTTTAGGCAGCTGAGAAGTTCTGAGCCCGTCGCCGTAAATTACCTTAAGTGGTCTGTCCGCATACGCATTCTAAAGCCGTTAGCTCCCCGTTTCTTCTCGCAGTGGTCCACCGAAATCGGAAAAAATGCGTCACGCAAGCCTCACCTGCATTTTCGCACCGCTGTAACATTGCCCCCTCCTAAGCTAGGCCATTCTACTTTAGTATACTTATATATCGTTCTACTGCCTACAAGACCCGCAAGCTGCAGCCGAAATGATTCGAACTCGACAGAGTTATTGGGCTGCTAACACGCCCACGCGTGCAATTTAGCGCAACAACGGCAGACGCTCTCCGCGCTGTTTCTCGCCCAGATTACAGTTTTTCCCACTCTAAATGACACCGTTCAATTCAGCATGAAAAGCTCTATCGCATGGTATCAAGCATAGCCCAACTCGAAGATATCGATTATTCGATGACGTCATCGTCCTTCCGCCGCGGCCTCGTCCTCGATGTGAAACAGCCAAAAAATTGATGTTTCCACAATCGGTCGAAATTGATACCGTTCGATAGCGCTTTTCATGCTGAACGGAACGGTGTCATTCCGAGTGTCGATGGCTCAAATCTGGGCGAGTAGGAGCGAAAGAAACTCTAACCGCTAGGTTTCGCCGCTCTAAAACGGCAGCTGAGGCTAGGCAGTTTGGGCAGCTGAGGAGCTACGAGCACGTCGTCGTAAAGTACCTTAAGCGCTCTGTTCGCGTACGCATTTTAAGGCCGTTAGCTTGTGGCGTCTTCTCGCAGTGGTCCACGGAAATCGGAAAAACATGCTTCACACAAGCCTCACCTGCATCTTCGCACCCCTATAACATTGCTCCCTCCTATACTAAACCATTCTGCTTTGGCGTGCTAGCAGACCGTTCGACTTCCTACAAAACCTACAAGCTGCAACCTGAAAGGTTCCAACTTGACAGAGCTATTGTGCTCCGAAGACGGCCGCGCGTGCAATTTGCGAGCGGTCGCCCCCCCCCCTCGATTGAAAGGTTCGATTCTCTATGCATTGTTCACGGCGCACACCAAAGTTTCGCTGGGACAGATTGGAGCTAATCCTGAGTGGGGTGGTGGGCAATTTCTGATAAAACTCCCCAAACGTTCAGTCTACAAGCTGTCCCCTCCTCGATTGAAAGGTTCGATTCTGTATGCATGTTCATGGTGCACTCCAGAGGCTCGCTGGACAGCCTTGGAGCAATTCCTGAGTAGGGCGGCAAGAAATTTCTGATAAAACTCCCCAAACGATCAGTCTACAAGCTGTCCTCCCCTCGATTGAAAGGTTCGATTCTCTACGCATTGTTCACGGCGCACACCAAAGTTTTGCTGGGACAGATTGGAGCTAATCCTGAGTGGGGTGGCGGGAAATTTCCGATTACACTCTCCAAACGGCTCGAAATATCTTGAAAACGTCGCAGTTCCCAGTGAGAGAAGATAGAAGCGCAGGGGACATGCGCTCGCCCACTCGATTGATAGGTTAGGTTCTGTGTGCATTGTGCACGGCGCACTCTCGGGGCATTCCTGGCATGACAGAGCACTGGCGACGTACGCCATCTTTGAGATACTCCGAAAGCACGCATATCCTGGGAAATAAGCTGCTCTAACCGCCCGTTCAGTCAAATTTGGACCACCCACGGCGAAAATACGGGTGTTCCGGTAAAGTTTTACACATGTTTGTGTAGATCTCGAAGAGGCGAATCGAACGGTACCAACATTTATCCAAAAAACCTAAAACTGAAGGAGTTATGAGCGTGCGACGCTTTGCGACGCTATGTTGGCGTTTTTTCGCCCACTTTTGACCGTGCGGCGCGAGCGGTATTGTAGTGAAGTGATCGAAGAAGGATTGTTTGAATCGCGTGTAATCGGGACGGATATTGCAATTGGAGTTCAGCATCGACTGTCGACTTTGCTATAGACGAAGGCAAGGGTGTCGGGCTCTGTCACTGACCAACATATTTTTTCAACTAGGCAGCAAGAACAAACCCGGAAGCCTACGCCGAACGCACGTAATAGTGAAAGGAAAATCAGAAAATGATATGTTCTCCTTAGGATATGAACATTCTTTAGTACGTTCAACTATTTCTGTTTTATGGAAATGTGGGCTAAGCTGTCCTTTATAGTGGCAAGCGTACCTGTACAACATAAGCCTTTTCGTTTTTGGAATTCGAGTTGTTGCCTGTTGAGCACCGTTTTACGGAGAAGTGCATTTTGAGATAGATGGCAACGTACATAACAACAACTGAGCCAGTGATCGTGTATGCCTGCACATTCACGTACTAAAAGTGATTCTGATTTATTTCCCTTGTGTATTGCCCTTTTCTCGAAGTTTAAAAGTGAATTGATAGCGCATTGTGGGCGTTGCGTATGCGACTGTATTTCTTACCTGAAGCCACGTAAATTCTCCAGGATTACTGGTTTTGCAACTGTAGTAGAAGTAGAACTCTGAAATCCGTTTTCAAGTGTAAACCAAGTCGTGCTAGGAATCGCTTAAAAAGACAACCAAGGATAAAAAAGTTTAGCTAAAAGGATGACTACTGGTTAAAGCAACACATGACTCAATGTAGAACAAACCTAGTCCACTACACTTAACTCTCTCTACGATAAATGGCAAAACCAAAGAAATTTCTGGCCAATTTCACGTGCAAAACGTATCGTTGAAATAACATTGGGGAAACTTATAAATTATATTATAAAATTTAAAAAACTTTCTGAAAACCTCTTCGTTTGAGGTACACAAAAATATTAAGCGAATTGTTCTCCTTCTTATACAGACAAGTGCTTGGAGCAACCATTGATTTGCCGATTTTAAAAAAGCGTATGTATTATTCGAAAACAGCTTTTTTCTTTTAGATTTTTTTTACAGTAAGGAGATGAAAGTTTATTAGAAGTCTAGGTAAGACTAGTAGTTTATCTATGATGCGTGAGGCCTTTGTTATCAGGCCGTCTGGAAAGTTTTCATCGCTTTGAATGCTTCGTTTTCAACTACCACAATCTTCTCAAGTCGTGTCGGATTTACTCGAAATAAGCACCGTTCGGATCATCACACCTTTGCCAACGGGACACCAGTCGACTTATTCCATCAGCGAAAAAATTGGGTGGTCGAGGTTTGACGAAATCACGAAAGATGTCCTGATTGGAGAAGGTTTTTCCAGCGAGAAAGTTCTGAAAGTGTTTGAAATGGTGGTAGACCACCACACAGTGACCATTACCTTCTTTTAGTGAAGGTTCGTCTTTGGAAAATGCTAGGGGGCCTATCCACCCTCCGGAACGTGTCCTGTTGTCATGCAAAATCCACTTTTCATCACAAGTGATGATTCGATCCAAAAACGGGTCAGTTTTGCTGCGTAAAAGTAGAGAAGAACAAATCTCGAAACGTGACAATTTCTGTCGATCACTCAACTCGTGGGGCACGCACTTTCCGAGTTTTTCCCTTTCCCAAGGCGTTTCAAGGCACCCGCAACAGCAGCTTTACTGAAGTCTAGCTCTTCCGCAACCCGCGAACTGTTTGGGATAGTTCAGCTTCCACCAATTTCTTCAACTCATCGTCCAGGATTGCTCTAGGTCGATCGCTACGGGGGTCATCTTCGAGGCTGAAATCTCCGCTCCGAAATTTACTGAACCACTGGCGCACAGTGCTTACTCCAACGCCGTTAAGTCCCCACAACACTTAATTGATTTGTCGAGCCGTCTCGATGCGGACTGTCCCAGTTTAAAGTGAAAATAAAATATCAATCGGAATTGTTCCTTCGACATATTTCAATAAGCCCTACAAGAACAGATGTATAAAGAGAATAAATTATTTAGTCGGATAGAGCGAAAATTTCTATACAGAAATTAGTATTAATGCGCAATGCAAGTTGAATTCTTACTTAATACTAGATGAATGAAAATAGTAGCAAAAAACGCTGAGAGCTTTCTGGACAACCTGATATAATCCTCTTCCAAAGGGGTTCACCGAAATCCTGTTTACCAAAATCAAGGTTCCATTCCATGTGTCTTTTTCGCATCGCAATGTTTTACTGCCCATATCAAACTTATGAATTAATACGCCGTTAACTATTCGTCGAGAATGAGCTCATAAAAAAGCAACGCACCTTTCTCATTGAATTCCTTGTGGCAGCCAAACACTTCTGCTAAAAAGATAAGCGTTAGAAGATAAACCCAAGTCCCGATGCACACTCTGAAATTAGGTCGACCTGGTAGCATAACGAGTATAACGATCAGATGCAACATTTCGCTCAGAAAACGTACATTTTCGTCCCGAACACTGTGAACACGTTGTTGTTTAATTGAGGAAAATGAAATAGTAAGAACCGGTTTATGGTTAATAGAAACGAGAATAGAATCGTTCCATTGAACGAAATTCCTTCGAAAAGCAGAGGAATATTCAAAAGAGGCGTGTCTTCTCCCATAAACTAAAATGTTGAACGCAGTTATGAGGAGTGACGAATAATGAAAAGTGATCTATCTGCAACTGCAACCTACTAAAGAAATTAATCCCCAATAACATTATTCAATGTGCAATAGCGTCAGCGTTATAAAGACAATTGCGACAGCTGAACTATAGCCAACATGTGATCTCTATCTCTATACTGTCTTCGATAAAAGGATGAAGAGATATCCCCACGAGTTCAAAGACCTTGTAAATTTTTGGTCTTTAGAAGCAAAGCGAAAGGCAAACGGGTCGCTTTGCTCCGACACTTTATCGCTCGACTTTCCCACTCTATGCAAAATTTATAAAAATCCGTTCCTCACACAATTACATAAAAACCATATCGACCACACGATCATGCGGAAACTCGTAAACTAGCGGTAGTCTTTTTTCTGCTTTAGCAATGCCAGCAGTGAAATAAATAAAAAAAAGATGGAAGAGGTGCTACACTTTGCACCACCAGTAAAGGAAACGTCTAACCACAGGCATTTTTCAGAGAAACTTGCTATTTCAATAAGTTTTTCTCTCAAAAGCAAAGGATGTTGTTTACAGTTCAAAAATCTAGCGTTTCTTCAATTAGTTAAGAAAAATATAAGCTCTAGTGTTTTATACTATACAAGTGCTCCGTCACTCCTATCGGCGTGGCTCGCAATTGCGCGCTTCGCGCGATGTTGCAGTATCACCAAGCTAAGCACAATCACATCAAGCTGGCTGCTCTAGTTGTACAGCTTTTTTCCTTACCTAAGAGTGTGAAACGGTCCTCCATTACCGGTATTGGTCCACGTCAATGATCCACCCTTAGCGGACAACGTCTTTGGCACACATTCTGAATCTCCATGCACATTGGACGACGTCTTCGGCACACGTCTATCTGATCCCAAACACGTTGAGCGACGTATTTGACACGTCTTCTGAGTCCCAGGCACGTAATGCAACGTATTTCGCACGTCTTCCGAATCCCTTGGCACGTAGAAGACGTCTGGGTATTTTCCGCTATTTTCCCGCACCGCAATTTGATCAATATCGATTGATGGCGATCGATACTTTAAAAACAAACTTCAGATTCGTGTTCAGCGACCTCGATTGCCCCAGGGCCGAAGTTCCCAGGCAGGGAGGAGACGTCTGGGTATTTTTCGCTATTTTCGTGTCGTAATTTTACCCCCATTTTCCCCTATTTTTCCACTCCGAATTTCCCCCCCCCCATTTTATAATTTCTGCGGCGGTGCCGATCGATAGTACGACTCATCGCTTAGCGCGTTATTATAAAGTATGATGATACTATCTGGGTAGTTCAAAAAGGAAAAAAGTAGAGAAAATTAAAAACAAAGAACAGAGCGTACAGATATGACGAGTCAAATGTGAGTGAGCTTTTTAAGGCCAAAGTCGCCGTTTTACTAAGCCTTTTTGGCGCCGTGGACTGAAAATCGTAAAAGGTGAGGTTAAAACGCAGAAAAGGTAATCAGTCCGCAGTGAAAAATTGGGTAATGACGGGGACCGCACACTACTGGAATTGATGTAGAGGGTAAATGCGATTCCGGGTGTCCGAGAGAGTTCCAGGAAGTGAGTTCGAAATAAAAATGTGGCTGCCATTGTTAGCCAATTTCTTTTTCTTTGTAAATTTTAACCACAATTTTAAACGCAATTTAAACCACTAGACCAAATACAGTATCTAACGGCGAATCCTGCTACATGTGCATTCCGACAGATCCGCCATGGCTTTAGAAAGCAAGGCAATTTTCCATTCTCACCTTAACACCAGTCAGAATTAGAGGAAACGCGATGCAGAGATATACAAAAAGGGAGAAAATATCGCATATGGTCATTTGCAGAGTAATCAGATAAAAGTTGTTGCCACGAAACTTTTTCCAGCTCTAAATTACATTGACCTTTTTGATAAACAGTAAGAAATTGTGCAGCGCTTTAAAAAGGGAAAAACAAAACCACACCTTAAAAAGAGTAAGAATAAGCAGCAGCTGTAGTACAACTCCAGCAAGTACAGTCAACAAAATAAGATGTGATGATACCAAGCGAATTTCCAGCGGAGCAGTTTCTGTCATTTCTTCTAACCTTATTTGCCTGTACTGGTGTCGAACGTTCTTCGACGCGATGAGGATTGACTGTCAGCCGTCTATAGACTGTTCTCTGAAAAAAGTGAAAGCCACTAGTGTGTTGATGAAGTTGCGCCGTACTTGCAGACGCACCTGGAGCCATTCTAAGTAATAATTAAGCTTACGATGCTTTTTGCGACGAAATGTGAACCTGACGAGTACGTTCGTTCAAATACCAGGCATAAAATATGTATTCATACACAGGAGTAACATAACGCTTTGCACAAGCAACGCCTACTGAAGAAATAGTAGGTTCATCGTACTTTCGAAATGGAAAAACCCTTCAACTCCTTCCCAGTCGCATGTTAGAAGAGGTTCTCTCAATTACAAACAGCGTCCGAGAACTGGTCAATGGCATCAAAGTCTGCGCTTGGAAACAGTAGAAATAGAAGTAGAAATTTCCGTTGCTAAAATACCCAATGGAAAGGATGGACAATTATGGCTCAGTGGTGGAAGAATGGATGGCAAAATAGAAGGTGGATAAATGTTTCATTTCTGGATAGGAAATATTGGTATCTGGGCTAGATTCATTAGCCGCTTGCCGGCCGGTAACGGCGAAAACTACCGCCAGACCTGATGCTGATGGCATCTGGCCCCTGGAGTAGCCAGATTACCCAAGGATCGTAGAAAACCATTACAGATAGCCTGATCTTGCAAAGGAAACTGTCGGTTAGAACGTGGAGGGTGCATCATGCAGGTTCGAAGTGGCATACAAGTCTTTAACCGCGTTTCATCACGCTTAGTAGAGCTTGCCCCAATCACAAACAAAAGCAGAGGATTATGCAATGGCATCGAAAAATTGCATTCGAAAACAGCAGTAGCGATTTCCTTCACTAAAGCCCCCACTGGGATGAAGGTGAACAGTAGTGGCCCAGTGGTAGTGAAATGACTGGCAAAAACGAGGGATGGCTGACTGGGAATGTCTGCTGTCTTGGCTATGAATCACAGTGATATCTGCAGCACTCATGTTATCCCAGAAAAGTGAAAAATCCCTTTTTTGCCGCTTTTTGATAGTGCCCTCCAAATTGCGCGCTTTGAAAAATGAATACGATATTTAGGTTCAGCATCGAGTGATCTATCCGATGAAAAATGTTGATTCGTTGACCCATATTGTAATTGTCTCCCGCTAAAGGGGGGTCCAGCGCGCTGACCAGGACCTAGGTCATCAAATCAACATTTTGAATATTTTCTGGGCAATTTTCTTTTCATAGACCATTCGATGAGGATCCCAAATATCGAATTCATTTTTCTTTTTTTTCACGTAATTTGAAGGGCGCTACACAAAAATTGAAAAGGAAAAAGGCGGAAAAGGCGTTCTTTTCCGCCTTTCCGAAAGACCAAACATTAAGGCCGGTATTGTAGTGCTTGTTTTGAGCTCGGCACGGAAAGTGGAAGTTTCCTTGAACTGATCGCGCCAGCGCTGCAGTGTCTCGGTATGAAGATGGCCATTCACATTATGGATGGCGAAAAACATTTTTCCATATCCTCGGTCTATCGATGACGACTATAGCAACCCAGCACGGGTATCGCTCACCAGATCTCAATCGGTGTAGTGTGAGGTTTTAACAGTGGGCGCCACCTTCTGTTCCGCTCTCTTCGGTGCTCGATAATTTCGCCAATTATGAATTGTCTTCTCACCGACAAATACCACATTTCTTTTCTGGGAATTTCCCCTGACATCGTCATCCGCAGCCATGCCGTGCTGTAGAGCAAACGCTTTTCTGCCTACTGTGACTGTTCCAATGCGTGCAGACGAGATATCTCTCCATGATCGACTCTCAATGAACCTCGACATTGTGATTTGCTGTTGTAAGTGTTGAGCTCTACACGAGGTAGACGAATTTATTTACTGGCCAATGTTTTGGCGAGATCGCCTTCTTCAGAGCTGAAAAGGACCAAATCAATATGAAGTTATCCTACCAAATGTCTCCTCAACCCTACTAAGTTCAGTGCCAAATTTAGTAGATGGGATCAATAGAGAGAGAGAGAGAGAGAGAGAGAGAGAGAGAGAGAGAGAGAGAGAGAGAGAGAGAGAGAGAGAGAGAGAGAGAGAGAGTCCGAGTACCGTACCTGGCCGTAGTCCACCGAGGGACCAATGGAAGCAGCGCAGGACAGACGAGGGGTGTGGGACAGCAACTACCCCAGTTCAAAATGCGAGGTAGGGATTGAGTTCTCGCGTCATATATAGGCACTCCCCCTTCCAGTTGATCTTGGGGTCTCTGGAGTATATCCAGAATGCCTCAGGGGCTTTGAGCGCGGATGTTTGAACCTCGTGCCCCAGAATCTCCACCTTGACCTCAAAATCCTCCCCTTCATGGCAATGAATCCTATGATAGCCTAGAGCAGTTGAGGCTCTGAGCTTTTCCTTTCCGTCGAGATGTTTCTTGATCCTCACATGAAGAGAACGTCCAGTTTCCCCGATGTATTCTGCTCCGCAGGATTGGCATGAAATCAGGGAGACCACACCAGATACGGCGCAGTCACCTTCTTCACCACCTGGGCAGACCACACACGTGCCGCAGAAACGATCATAAAGGCGGTTTCGAATTAGCTGTTGCTTCAGATTACTGGGTGGGAGATCCACAACAGTAACTGAGCTGATATCACAACAGTAACTGAGCCGATATCTCTCCAGTAGTACTCTTACAGGTTCCATCGACGGTTGCGATCGGCGGCTACAAAACGCGAAAAATAGCGCTGGCCTCCTTGTGTTTGAATCGCCACCATGAATCTCTAGCTGCCCACATCGTTCTACCTCCTTCAACATCAGATGCGTGATCTTCAACGAATAGAACACGGGACTGTGATTCAAGCTGGCTCTCCAATACAACACAACTTTGCATCTGTGGCGAGCCCATGCTTGCGGTGTCTAACAAGGAAATGGTAAATCGGCATGTTGGCCTCCCCATAGAATTTGATAAGATGGGATTCAGTCCTCGGAATTTCGTGTTCACGATGATGAGATCGCGTGAATCCACATACTAATCTGTGCATCCATCGTCGGCGTTATGTGACCGTTATCCAAAATCACCGTCACGAATACCAAATAACCGAACCGTTAAGGTTAGCTGCAACAACAATGTTAATGCTAATGTTTATTACGACGCAAAAGGCAGACGCGAGATAGATGTAGTTCAGTACTAAAAAAACGAGCAAACAACGAACGACAGAAAAATGACGCCATCAAGAAGAAGTGGGTATGGTCGCTCTCCATGACTACAGTCCGCCAAACTTAAGTAAAATTTTCGATGCATAACGTTTAAACTGGGGAATAGAGTAAGCATTTGACAAGTTTTTCGTATCCTTATGTAAGTACTACCTGCTCTGTGCTTGAAGACGAAAGTGCGACGTAGTGATCTCGGACAAGGCAATGCTATTTTCATCATACCATCTCTTGTTCGGGAAGGCATCATATTATAGAATTTCATAACCACAGCCACACCAGGTTGGTACAGAAATTTGTGCACGAGACAAACATCAGATACCATGCGTCGTGATACGAGGAAGGTTCAAATGTCTATTTCTGAACACTGCGTTGGGGATACTGGAGTATAAGAAGCCTCCCATACAGACAAGTGGGGTCTACTACTTGCTCATGAAAAAACATGCTTTTTAACAGTTGGATTTAAAAAAAACAGTCACAGTTCCCAACATACAGTATTAGCGGTCAGGTCCTAAGCAATGTAATAGAAGCCTGCGATCTGGTATTCATCATAACGACCAATTTATGCTTTTCACAGCACTGCAGACTTCTCGTTATAAAGGCCGGCTACCGTATATGTAACGTCTTTCGAGCTCTTAAGTCAAATCAAACAGAAATTTATATCCGAGCTTATAAAACATATGTGAGACCAATAGTTGAATCGGGAATCACGATGTTCAATCCAACTAAAAAGAGAGATATCGAGCTTCTGGAAAGTGTTTAAAATAGTTTCACTAAAAAACTTATGATGAGATGCTTTTCAACGAACTACGATCAGATACCACATGCCTCTCAATGATCAGTCATACTTGGCCTTCCGTCGCTTAAGAATAGGAGAAAAGTGGCAGACTGTGTCATGATGTTCAAGATCATTAGCAACAAATTATCTGTAGACCCAACCGATTCCTTTGATAGCGCTCTGACGAGATCCGTAAGGGAAAAACCCAAGCTTCGAGTTTCAGTTGCTAAAACGCGAGTCAGATCTGATTTTCTAACATACAGAGCACTTGGTGATTTTAATCTGCTGCTAGATAAATACGAAGACATGGCAAGGTTATCTGTATAGGCCTGCAAAAGGCTTTCCACAGCTTAAGTATTATGGAATATTGTGCATATGAGTCATTCTTTCGTGTTTTGCTAAGTCGTGCATGTTCAGTTTTTGTTCCCGCATCCTTTAAACAAGACTGTTGTCTTTGTTTGAATAAATAAATAAAAAATGGTACAGCTATGGTGGTTCTAGGACTGCTATTTGAAATGAGTGTCTTCTAGCAGTAAAGATACCTACACAATCAGAAAATCAACATAGTTTACTAAGTCGACGAGTTTCTCGGTAGAGAGAAAGGGATCACTTTCACAGTACTGCGATTAAAGGGCGTTTAAACGTCTACGGAAGAGGACAGCACGAAAGTACTGGAGACCTTCGAAAAAATTATAGTTCCTGTTAAACGAATCTTCTTCTTCTTCTTCTTCAGCGTTTGTCCCGCTTCATGGCGGGGTCCGCTTTTCTGGTGCCATGTCGCCATCTTTCCCGATTCCGTGCTAGATCAGGGTGGACACCAGCTACTTTAAAGTCCTTGTGTAACGTATCAGCCCAGCGCTGCTTCGGGCGTCCTCTAGGCCGCTTTCCAAAAACTGCGAAGTTAAGACCTCTCTTACGGACGCTGTCTTCCTTTCCACGCAGAACGTGGCCGTACCATCGTAAGCGAGCTTCGCGCATTTTGTCCGCTATCGGCGCGACATCGAACTTCTGCCGAATAGCCTCGTTTCGGATGCGGTCCAGGCACGTGACTCCAGCCATCCAGCGCAGCATCTTCGTCTCCATTGAGGCGACTTTCCGTTTCCTTTGTCGCAAGACAACACTCAGCTCCGTTCATCGCTACCGGCCGGACGACGGTTTTGTAGATCTTCGACTTTAAGCGCTCTGGCATCTTCTTGTCCCAGAGTACTTCAGTCAACGAGTGCCACTTCGACCAAGCTGCACTCACGCGTGAGTTCACTTCAACCATCAGACTGCCATCAGAGGCTATTGCTGATCCCAAGTATTTAAACACCGAAGTGCGTGCAAGCTCAGTACCGTTAATCTTAATGGAGCCGGACTCGTTCACGTCAGTCGTTAGGTACTCGGTCTTCTTGACGTTCAATTTGAGTCCGAACCTCGCCAGACCGTCGCACCAAGCTTGCACCTGCCGCTCGAGATCGTCTTTCTCTTCGCAAGCGAGCATCACGTCATCAGCATAAAGCAGCGTCCAAGGGACGGGCTTCTGAAGATCTCGCGTAATGGCATCCATTACGACAACAAAGAGGAGTGAGGAAAGCGCAGATCCTTGGTGGACCCCAACAGAGATGGGAAACTCCGTCGAGGTTCCTGCTGCAGCTTGCACACGACTCTTTGGACAAGAGTATAGCATTCGCACCCACTCTACAAGTTCTTCGGGAACACCGTGCTGTTGTAGGGCGTACCATATAACCTCAAGCGGTACGCGATCGAAGGCTTTCTCCAAGTCGAGAAAGGCAAGATGCACCGGCCTCTGTTGCTCGCGATGCTTCTCTACCAGAAGACGGGCGGCATGTATGGCATCGATAGTGCCACAACCAGCCACAAAGGCGCACTGATTGCTGGAAAGCTGGACGATGTCACGAATTCGTCCGTCGACAATTCGCTCAAAGATCTTCATGCTGTGCGAAAGCAAGCGAATCGGACAGTAATTGGAGCAGTCTGCGGGACTGCCTCTCTTCTTCCAAACCGGAATCGTCGTACTTTGGCGCCAACACTCAGGGATTTTCTTCTCCACAACCTGATTAAAGAACTTCGCCAACGACTCAGCAGGGCACCAGTACTTGGACTTCCATAGATCAGGTGCCACGTCATCGGGCCCAGTCGCTTTGCCTGGCCTGATCTTCTTCAGAGCCGCTTCAATGTCTCCACGGTGATCTTCCGAACGGGGCCGGAGCTCGCAGAAGCGAGCACTTTCCAGTGGCACCAGAGGAGGAACGGACATCGCCACCAGTTCTTGTTAAACGAATAAAGCGCTTAAATACAAATAGATGCTTCATAGCACATTATCAGCACGAGATGTGTCGCTTCATAAGGCCACCGGCCTCTAATACTCTAACTTTCGCGCCAAGATACACAAGCGATTACAACGAGCCGCTACATTTTCAAGAACGAGACAGCAAGCGGTAACAAAGACAACTAAACCAACTCACATCTAAGTTTGGTGACTACTCACTTGTTACTTGAGTACCCATTCGAACCCATTGCACCATCTTGCTTATCAAGAAGGGTCCTTGTATCCAGAAGCACAAGGAAGCCTTCATGAAGTAGTAAGTGATTACAAAGCGGACGATGAAAGTTTGAGAAACAGGTGGAATACAGCGCAGAATATCCTGTCATCCCATCGGTGGTAACAGCTGATGGCTGGGAGAAGGTCCGTTCTTCCCCCATCCCGTCGAGCGCGTGAACTCGTTCGCGACGAGCACTTCTCGCGCAATTAGCGCCGCCCTTCCGCATGCTGGGGGAAGAACAGGCCCCCTCCGAATGAGACAATCAACCTGCAATAGCAGTGGGCGACACCATTCCATGGGCCGGTTAGCCGCATGGTTGCTTCTTCTGTTAAAGGAAAAATTCCTGACTTTGACGTGTTGTAATAATTTTGCCGAAATTGAAGCTGCTGTTCAAGAAAAGAGAGAATGGAGTAATCTACAAAGGCCAAGACGGATTGAAGTGCTCCTTCCAGCGAACTGCGCATCGAGTTGGTTGAGCTCAACCTCCTCCTTTTCGGCGCTTCTATAGACAACTGCAGAACAGAGTGCACATTGTCGGAACAGCATAAGATCGGATGTGTATAAAGTTTTAGGAGATATATTCCTGGAATTAATAGAAATGCTTCTGTGCTGAAAGCTATTTATTGCTTACAGAATTAGTTAGTTCCATAGAAAGTCACTACATTGTGCTCTCGCAGTTTCCGAACAAAGATAGAAGCTCTTGTGCATTGGCAGTGACGAACAAATCCATATCTTTGAAGTAGAGAAATTAGCCGTTCCGATACAAAACCTGTTGTAAATCAGGGCGCGAAACGCGCTGGTGCTATTCAGCAATTGCATTGACGTCAAGGAACTGTTTGAGTGGAAATTCTACGGAGAAATGAGTGTAAAGGTTGTCATTACATAGGCTGTTAGGCTAATTCAGAATGGGTGTTTAGACGGTTATTGAAAGAAAGCAGTGACACCAAAAAGAACTGCAGAAGGCGGGGAGCATGCGATTTCAGAGGGACTAGAACAAATTTCGCGTTTAAAGAAATTGTACACGATATTTTCTCTCTATCGTTGAGACGGCGCTGTATACAATATATGTCTGAAAGAACGGCGACGAATCGAATTTCAAGGACAAAAGCTGTTCAAGCAGAAGACGTCATGGTGTACAACGTGCTCTTTCCAACACGAAACACTGCAGTACAGTTGAATAGAGAACGTCCGAGAGAAATAACGCCAGCTCCTCCTAATTTCGTCTAGCTGAAATGTATATTTCACGTCTAGCTCCTCCATAAAATGTTTGTAGTTCTACCAGAAGTTCGTAATGCGTGAAAAAAAAAGATAACATTACTTTGAGGTTTGTTCCATGCCTATTATTATACGACAGATGTTTCCTAGTCAAATCCCATTTTACAAAAAACAAAATGGTCAGTTTTGGCTATTCCTTCGTCATGTGTTCTGAATCCATTGAATGTCGAGAAGGTAAGTCGAAATTCACACAGTACGGGGTCACCGGCTGTCGCAACCCGAATGATTAGGACACCGCCTGGGCCAAACAAGCAACTTTCTTACGTGATCGGCGTGTCATTAGGTCAACACAAAATTAATAGCCGAAACGCACCGCTTACTTCAAATTGCTATAACTCAGCTCAATCACAACTTTGTTGATTGAAGTAAAAACCAGCAAAATCTATACATATATGCCAATGAACAGGTAATAAATATAATCGTTTACAATGAAAAGATCACAGGAATTAAAGAAATCAAGGAGGCACGTTCAACGTCGGACAAATTAATGAACTGCTTCTGAGGCAAAGGAGAATCAAGAGCTCGGAAAAAGAGATAATCAGTGGGGAAAGGTCGGAGGACTAGATAGGATGAGGGAGAACTTCGATACCTAAATGGGTCAATTTTCGCCGAGTGATTTGTGAGGTGTGTGGCCCCGCGTTGTCCTGCAACAGGAGTGGCCCTCCTCTATTCACCATTGCCGGGCACAGTTTTTGCAATTCTCATACGTTTGGTCTAAATCACAGCAGCAAAACTCTGCTGTAACTGCCTGATCAGGTTGCAAAAAGGTGCAATGGATTACACCTTGACAACCCCACTGCAACTTACATAACTTTTTTTAGGATGAAGGTCGAGTTTAGGAAAAGATGATGGAGCGATGGAAGAGCATCCTTATCTACCCAGACAATTCCCTGCTTCCTGTTATTGTATACGACCCATTTTTCAATTACAGTTACAATATGGCTCAAAAAAGGCTCATTTTTAAAGCGAACTAGCAGGTTGGAGCAAGTGCCGAAACGTGCCAGATGCTACTCAACGGTCAGCTTATGGGGCCCCCACTTCGAAACCTTCTTCACCTTGCCGATTCTCGCCAAATGTCCTCCTACCGTAGCACGATGTACGCTTAGGCCCTCTGCTAACTAATGTGCATTCGTCTCCGGATCTGCTTCGACGACTCTCCTCAAAACTTCATCGTTAAGCGACGACCTGCGACTACGACCCGGTTTTCCTTCAAGATCAAAATCGCCAGAAGCGGACTTTTCGAAGCAGAACCTCACCTTTCGTTCGCAATGACAGTCTGTCTCAAAAGCGCTGCTAAGGTAACAAGATGCCCCTGCCTTTGCAATATCCCTATTTAAATTCGTAAAGAATCACCATCATCATCATCTTCTTCTTCTTCTTCTTCAGCGTTTGTCCCGCTTCGTGGCGGGGTCCGCTATTCCGGTGTCATGACGCCACCTTTCCCGATCCAGCGCTAGATCAGGATGGACACCAGCTACTTTCAAGCCCTTATGTAACGTATCAGCCCATCGCTGCTTCGGGCGCCCTCCAGGCCGCTTTCCTATTACCTCGAAGTTAAGGCCTATCTTGCTGTGTTCGTTCCCACGCAGATCGTGGCCGTACCATCGCAAGCGAGCTTCGCGCATCTTGTCAGCTATCGGCGCGACACCGAACTTCTGCCGAATGACATCGTTTCGGATGCGGTCCATGCGCGTGACTCCAGCCGTCCAGCGCAGCATCTTCGTGTCCATGACCCTGAGGCGCGTTTCAACTTTCTTAGTGGCAGGCCAACACTCAGCGCCGTACATCGCTACTGGCCGGACGACTGCTCTGTAGATCTTCGACTTTAAGCGCTCTGGTATCTTCTTATCCTCCAGCCACGAAGCCGCACTGATTGCTGGAAAGCTGAACGATGTCCCGAATTCGTCCATCGACAATTCGCCCAAAGATCTTTATGCTGTGCGAAAGCAAGCGAATCGGACAGTAATTGGAGCAGTCTGCAGGACTGCCCCTCTTCTTTCAAACCGGAATCGTCGTACTTTGGCGCCAACACTCAGGGACTTTCTTTTCCACAACCTGATTAAAGAACTTCGCCAACCACTCAGCAGGGCACCAGTACTTGGACTTCCATAGATCAGCTGCCACGTCATCGGGCCCAGTCACTTTGCATGGCCTCATCTTCCTCAGAGCCGCTTCAATCTCTCCACGGTGATCTTCCGAACGGGGCCGTGGGTTGTAGCCGTAGAAGGGATGGCTGGGTGAGGAAATTCTACTGTAGGGATTTCCTCAAAGTAGTCGCGCCATAGCTTCAATGCCTTCTTTCGGTCCGTAAGAAGATGGCCGTTCTCATCATTGATGCCGAAAAATTCTTCTGCCGATGGCGAAACTTTGCAAGTCGGTACAGATACCGCTCACCATCGCGCGACTCGAGCTTTTCGTTGACATCTCCATAATGAGTGGCTTTTGCAACAGCCACGGCCTTCTTTGCAGCTTTCGTGGCTTCTTGGTACTTCCGCCAGTTATAGGCCGTCCTTTCGCCGAGGAACACGTGATAAAGCGATTTTTGCTTTTACGTCATCTGTCCACAGCCATGCCTGCTTGTCGACCTTCCGTCGCCCAGGCTTCGTAATGCCGAGTTCCGACTATGCAGCTTGACGAATCGTGTCGGTCGCTTTCTTCCAAGTTTCGTCGACAGACGTGACTGTCGGCAACCGCACGCGAGAAATCACAGCTGCTTCCTTCTCTTTCATTCGCCACCCCTTGGTTCTTGCAGCACCACATTGCTCCATCTGCTTCAGCCTCGGAGGGGCGATCTTAAGAGTGCAGATCAGCGGTCGGTGCTGTGGGGCGACCGTCTCATACGGCACGATCTTCGCGTCTGTGACAAGACTCCGGTCGCGATCTCTCACAAGGACAAAGTCTATCTGAGTCTTGGTACTCCCACTGTAGTATGAGATAAGGTGCGAGTCGCGTTTTCAAAAGACGGTGTTCACTAATCAAAAATGCTCTCACCATCGGCGTTACGTGATCCGTATCCGAAACCACCATGACAGCTGTACCCGTCTTTCGTAGCGCCTACGTGCCCATTAAGGTCACCAGCGACAATGATGACGTCCTTCGACGGTACCTCTGCTGTCTTCTTATCAAGCAGGCTCCAAAATCCTTGGCTTGATGGAAGAGAAGAAGTGGAAGAGCTCCTTAGCGGCGACAACGATCTTCATCAATCGATCATCAAAGCGCTCGACGCTTACAATCGAGTCACGAAATTGTTCAGAGACGATTATTCCGACACCACTGGTGGTCCTGAGACTTCCACATAGAACGGCCTTGAAGTCACGTCCTATGTCCCTTGACTTGCGGCAGGACCACCTCGTCTCCTGCACCGCACAGAGATCAACTCTTCTACGCTCCAGTGCTTCAACCAACTCGCCCGAGCGGCCCGTCAACGTACCCACATTCAGCGTTGCCACGCGGGTCCTGCTTACGTTACTGGACTTTCGGACTAGCTCAGTTGCCCCCCGATGCCGTCTTCGCATGCTTTCCATACTCCTCGGGCTCTGCGAGTGCGCGTCGGTCCCGCGAACGCCGTAGCACTACCTCGATAAACCTGAACAGTCATACACCATGCGATGTGATATGGGACTTCGTAGGCCGGCCTGCCACAAGGGCCTGTCGCCTGCATTCGAATGTCCGTGATTAGCTTAGCTCGCAGAGCGAGCAGTTTTCAGTGGCACCATGTGGAGGAACGGACATCGCTAAATTCGTAAAGCATGATGACTAGATATTCGTGTCGTTTCGTATTTTTTGGGGGCTGTCAAAAAGGTCAGCTAGAAAAATTAGAGCGATATTCACATGTTTTTTTTTTGAAAGAGCAGGATAACGCCTACCAAATGATATGTTGCCTTTTCCTGAGACAAAACGATTTAGGATAAAGAAAACATTTATTTACACATACCTCGAAACGGAGATTAATTTTGCGACAGCCTAATACCTGGTGAACGGCAAAATTCACTGACTTGTCCAACGGCTGACCATTATAGCTAACTGCACAGGCAAAATTCGTATTCAAATAAACTTCATGATATAGCGTAGAACTTAGGTGCGTCTCAGGCAGATACTGATCAGCGCAGTATGCTGTCCCCTTAACCCGAATTTTATACGAATTTCTCGCGTGATATCCCGTGAGTAGCCGATAGGCAAGACCAGCTGTTCGGGACGAGCCTCGTCTAGTCCATCGTTTACGGAAATACGTGGGCAGCTCAACACTGCATTGAAAACGTGGCATCTATAGAAAATACATTGTCTATTTTAGACACATTCTTCTTCCCACTTCGTCATTGCCATAATTTTGTAATAAAAATGCGTGAAGACTGTAGAGGTCACAAATATTTTCGAAATGCTGGGAAAGTTAAGCGCGGTGACGTCATAAGGGTAGTTAGCTCTGTTGAAAATGTTCCGTTGAATGCGTTATCACACTGAAATGTTTCTCCTGATATGTATAGATGGATGAATCTATAAAACCCTAGCGTTGTTTTCTAGAACGCTGTCATCCATTCCTTTCTATCAAGTACCTTTTCAGTTCACGTTTTACGATTTATACAAAATCAGTATACCAATTTAAAATCAGAGCAGTCCGATCCGTTCCATTTTAAAGAATTTTATTTATTTATTTATTTATTTATTTATTTATTTATTTATTTATTTATTTATTTATTTATTACGTGGCTAAAATCTATGTGAAGAACAATATAATTAAAAACAGTGTAGAATGACATCCACATGACATTGACTGACAATCCACACCAAAGTGTAATAGAATGATTAGAAAGTACATGCGATAACAAACACCCAGAGAATGGAGAATAGAAAGGAGAACAAACCATGAGGGGCTCTGCCACTAGATCACGTTATGTCCTAGAATTATTCATGAATCGACTTGCATTTGCAATAAATGGTTTCAGCTTGTACGGAATAACTTTTTGGCAAGTTTCATATAATCCGAACCTGCTCTATTAACAAAGAAATTTGTCGAATCGAAGTTTTTGCAGTGCTTATTGAAAGTTTCTCTCCTCCACCTCGGGTTCTAGATGGTCTCACCATGAAGAAATCACGTTTATCAAGTCCACAGAAACCATGGAGAATTTTGTGAACCATTACGAGGTCGTACATTCTTCGTCTGTATGAAAGTGTCTGTAGCCCAAGTTGTTTGATTCTTACTTCACTGCTGGGAATGGCACGGTAATCAAAGCTACATCTCCTAATAAATAGTTTTCTAGTGAAGCTATTTTGACTTTTTCAAGTCTAAGTATATTTTTCTTCTTACCTGGCTAAAAATTGTTGTACCACACTCACGTATCGGCCTAACGTAAGTTTTATAAGGACAGAGGATTTATAGAAAGACTTCTAAAGAGATTATGTACTACAGCCATCGCTTTATTTGAGATTTGTTCACAATGCGCGTCCAAAGCCAAATTTGCATCGAGGAGAAACCCAAGATCTGTTGTTTGATCAGTGTTTGTAATCTCATTTTTATCTATCTTGTATGTGTAGCCGGGATTTGTTCTTCCTAAATGGAGCACGTTAGTTTTTTCTTTTGATAAAGGGAGCCGCCACTCGGCGATCAATAGCATCTATGGCTCGCTGCAGAAGGTTTTGATTGGATTGGTGAGCTATGGTAAATTTTCAAGTCGTCCGCAAAATTTTCAAGTCATTTCATTTTCAAGTCGTCCGCTATGCATTTCACTCCTGAGCTCGTTATTAGTGACGGTAGTTTTTTTTGGCAGTTTTTTACGATTTACGATTTACGATGATTTTTGGCAGTTTTTTACGATTTACGATTTACGACATTTTGGGTCGTAAAGCGTAAATTTCGTAAATGTTTTCGATAGACGGGCAGCTGATGTTCAAATGGAATGGAGTAGCCCGGGTATAAGATGTGCCCACTCTCCTTTCGTTTTGGCGAGTTTTTTTTTTGATGTTGCACTATGACAGAGTGGTTTTGAGTTCAACTTAGCTTTACCGAAACTTTTCGCGAGAAACCCTTGCAATACGCACTCACGCGTGTGCTCACCTCCAACTTTAGGCTGCCATCGGACGTGATCGATGATCCAAGATACTTGAAAGATGTGACACGTGAGAGCTCAATACCAATGATCTTAATAGGTCCGCGCTCATTCACATCCGTCGCCTAGTATTCCGTCTTTTTGACGTTTAGCGTGAGACCGAACAATGCCAAACCATTGCGTCACGCCTATGCCTGCTGCTAGAGTTCTGCTTCGTTTTCACATGCAAGCAAGACGTCATCAGCAGACAGCAGCGTCCAAGGTGCCGCCATCTGGAGATCTCGTGAGAATGCATCCATCACGACCACGAAGAGCAGTGACGATAGCGCAGATCCCTGGTGCACTCCGACAAAGACTGGAAACTCCATCGAAGTTCCCGCTGACGCTCGTACTGTACTCCTTGGGCAAGAGTACAGAATGCGCAGCCACTCAATAAGCTCTTTAGGAATACCATGTTTACCAGCCTGATTGAAAAACTCTGTCAGCCAGTCAGCAGGGCACCGGCCCTTCAACTTCCACAGGTCGGCTGGCAGGTCATCGGGACCAGTGGCTTTGCCTGACTTCATCTTCCTCAGGGCTGGTTAGGTTCCGCTCGCTGTGATCTTCTGAACAGGACCGTGTACAGGTGATGCAAAAGGAACAGCAGGATGTTCAAATTCTACATTCGAGATTTTCTCGAAGTAGTCGCGCCACTGCTTGGTGGCGATGTCCGTTCCTCCACGTGGTGCCACTGGAAACTGCTCGTTCTGCGAGCTAAGCTAATCACGGACATTCGAATGCAGGCGACAGGCCCTTGTAACAGGCCGGCCTACGAAGTCCCATATCACATCACATGGTGTGTGATGAGTCATGTTTTTCGAGATAGTGCTACGGCGTCCGCAGGACCGACGCGCACTCGCAGAGCCCGAGGAGTGTGGAAAGCATGCGATGGCGGCATCGGGGGGCAACTGAGCTTGTCCGAAGATCCCGTAACGTAAGCAGGACCCGCGTGGCAACGCTGAATGTGGGTACGTTGACGGGCCGCTCGTGCGAGTTGGTTGAAGCACTGGAGCGTAGAAGAGTTGACCTCTGTGCGGTGCAGGAGAGAGGTGGTCTTGCCGCAAGTCAAGGGACATAGGACGTGACTTCAAGGCTTCTATGTGGAAGTCCATGGACCACCAGTGGTGTCGGAATAATCGTCTCCGAACGATTTCGTGACTCGATTGTAAGCGTCGAGCGCTTTGATGATCGATTGATGAAGATCGTTGTCGCCGCTAAGGAGCTCTTCCACTTCTCTTCCATCAAGCCAAGGATTTTGGAGCCTGCTTGATAAGAACACAGCAGAGGTACCGTCGAAGGACGTCATCATTGTCGCTGGTGACCTTAATGGGCACGTAGGCGCTACGAAAGACGGGTACAGCTGTCATGGTGGTTTCGGATACGGATCACGTAGCGCTGATGGTGAGCGCATTCTTGATGACGCGGGATCGCATAACCTCGCCATAGTGAACACCGTCTTTCGAAAACTCGACTCGCACCTTATCTCATACTACAGTGGGAGTACCAAGACTCAGATAGAATTTGTCCTTGTGAGAGATCGCGACCGGAGTCTTGTCACAGACGCAAAGATCGTGTCGTATGAGACGGTCGCCCCACAGCACCGACCGCTGATTTCCACTCTGAAGATCGCCCCTCCGAGGCTGCAGCAGGTTAAGCGATGCGGTGCAACTTGGAAGAAAGCGACCGACGCGATTCGTCAAGCTGCACAGTCGGAACTCGGCATTACGAAGCCTGGGCGACGGAAGGTCGACAAGCAGGCATGGCTGTGGACAGATGACGTAACAGCAAAAGTCGCTTTATCACGTGTTCTTCGGCGAAAGGACGGCCGATAACTGGCGGAAGTACCAAGAAGCCACGAAAGCTGCAAAGAAGGCCGTGGCTGTTACAAAAGCCACTCATTATGGAGATGTCAACGAAAAGCTCGAGTCGCGCGATGGTGAGCGGTATCTGTACCGACTTGCAAAGTTTCGCCATCGGCAGACCGAGAATATTGAGAAGTTTTTCGGCATCAATGATGAGAACGGCCATCTTCTTAGAAGGCATTGAAGCGATGGCGCGACTACTTTGAGGAAATCTCTACAGTAGAATTTCCTCATCCAGCCATCCCTTCTACGGCTACAACCCACAGCCCGTTCGGAAGATCACCATGGAGAGATTGAAGCGGCTCTGAAGAAGATGAGGCCATGCAAAGCGACTGGGCCCGATGACGTGGCAGCTGATCTATGGAAGTCCAAGTACTGTTGCCCTGCTGAGTGGTTGGCGAAGTTCTTTCAGGTTGTGGAGAAGAAAGTCCCTGAGTGTTGGCGCCAAAGTACGACGATTCCGGTTTGGAAGAAGAGGGGCAGCCCTGCAGACTGCTCCAATTACGGTCCGATTCGCTTGCTTTCGCACAGCATGAAGATCTTTGAGCGAATTGTCGATAGACGAATTCGGGACATCGTTCAGCTTTCCAGCAATCAGTGCGGCTTCGTGGCTGGCTGTGGCACCGTTGATGCCACACATGCCGCCCTCCTGATAGACAAGCATCGCGAGAAACAGAAGCCAGTGCATATAGCCTTTCTCGACTTGGAGAAGGCCTTTGACCGCGTACCGCGTGAAGTGATATGGTACGCCCTGCGTCAACATGGAGTTCCTGAAGAGCTCATAGAGTGGGCGCGAATTCCCTACTATTGTAAAAAGAGTCGAGTTCAAGCGGCAGCTGGAACCTCGATGGAGTTTCCCATCTCTGTCGGGGTACATCAGGGTTCTGCGCTTTCCCCACTCCTCATTGTTGTCGTCATGGATGCCATCACACGAGATCTTCAGAAGCCCGTCCCCTGGACGTTGCTTTATGCCGATGACGTGATGCTCGCTAGCGAAAATAAAGGTGAACTCGAGCGAGAGGTGCAAGCTTGGTGTGATCGCTTGGAGCGATTGGACTCAAACTGAAAAGGAAGAAGACCGATTATCTAACGACGGACGTTACTGAGTCCAGCTCCATCAAGGTGAACGGCATCGAGCTTCCACGCACTGCGGTCTTTAAGTACCTGGGATCAGCAGTCGCGTCTGACGGCAAACTGATGTTCGAAGTGAATTCACGCGTGAGTGCAGCTTGGTCCAAGTGGCGCTCCTTGACTGGCGTGCTCTGCGACAACAAAATACCAGACCGCTTTAAGTCGAAGATCTACAGAGCAGTCGTCCGACCAGTAGCGATGCTGAGTGTTGGCCAGCGATCCAAGAAGTTAAAACGCGCCTCAGCGTCATGGAGACGAAGATGCTGCACTGGACGGCTGGAGCCACGCGCATGGACCGCATCCGAAACGATGTCATTCGGCAGAAGTTCGATATCGCGCCGATAGCTGAAGATGCGCGAAGCTCGCTTGCGATGGTACGGCCACGGTGTGCGTGGGGACGAACACAGCAAGATAGGCCTTAACTTCGAGGTAATAGAAAAGCGGCCTAGAGGAAGCAGCGATGGGCTGATGCGTTGCATATTGACTCGAAGGTAACTGGTGTGCACCCTGATCTAGCGCTGGATCGGGAAAGGGGCGTCTGACACCAGAATAGCGGACCCCGCCACGAAGCGGGACAAACGCTGAAGAAGAAGAAGAAGTCGCGCCACTGCTTCACAGCCCTCTTACGATCAGAAGATGACCGTCCTCGTCGTTTATGCCAAAGAACTTCTCGACGTCTTCTGCTTGGAGACAGCGAGCTTTGTCGAGTCGGTAAAGACAACGCTCACCATCTCCAGTTTTTCGCTCACATCAGTAAGGTCTGTAAGGTCTATGTTATACCGTCGCTCGTGGTTAGCGATAGTATAACATAGACCTAACGTGCAGCTTCAACAGCGGTTACTGCCTTTTTTACCTCCTTCTTCGCTCTCGATAATTCCGCCGTTTAAAGACTGCTTTATAACCGATGAATACGTGATAGAACCGCCTTTTTTTCGGACTTTTTCCCTGACATCGCCAGTCCACAGCATGCCTGCTTGCCGACCCCGCGCCGTCCAGGCTTCGTTGTGCCGAGTTCGAAGCGTGGAGCCCGAATTATCGCTTCAGTAGCCTCTTTCCAGATTTCGTCGACAGTTGTTACCATTGGCAAACGAATGCGAGGAATAAGATCTGCATCTTTCTCGCTCAACCGCCATCACTTGATCCTTGCGGGACCGCAGTCGTCCGCCCACCAGCGATGTACGGTGCTGATTGCTGGCCCGTGACGAAGGGAATTGAGAGCCGCCTCACTGTGATGGAAACGAAAATGCTGCGGTTTTTTTTGCCTGGACCGTGTACGCAACGACACCATACGACAGAGGTTCGGTGTCGCTCCGATAGCCGATAAACTTCGCGAAGCAGCCTTCGTTGGTACAGCACGCCCATCGCGCTAACCACAACACCTTCCGGAAGATAGGCCTGAACCTTGAGGTCCCTGGAGCGCGGCCCAGAGGACGCCCGGAGCTACGTTGGCTAGATACGTTGCATTTGGGCTTAAAGATGGCGCATCCTGATCAAGCATTTGATTGGGAGAGCTGGCGTCAACACACCAGAAGAGCGGACCTCACCGCCAAGCGAGACAGACGCTAATGAAAATGATGACTATTTTGTATACGCCGTGTCCGTCGTGTTCAATTGCTTACTATTGCGCACTATGCAGTGCAAGTAAATAATTAAATAGATAAATAAACTGCGAAGAGCTCATTAAGAAAGTAGGTGTGAAATTCACACCGTTTCACCTGCTGGAACATTACCTGTGACTATCGTTGTACTTATAACTTACTGCGGTCAGATTCATCAACCGCTTACCGCCATCAAATGGTGAAAATACTGTCAAAACCTGATGTTAATGAATGTCATATCAGGAGGCGTGGCGGCATTTTTTCCGTTAGAGGGCGATAAGCGGCTGATGAATCTGGCCACATTAAGTAAAACGTAATAAATAAATATCTGCTTGCAGAAAACGAAAATCTCCTGTCCTTATCCATGCATGTTTTCAAGAAATTGTTGTTAACTAAATTCGGTTCAAAGCTCGCTTCAGAGTTACGAATGTCCCTTATTTACGTCTGGTTATTGTTTTTTTTGTCGAACGTGTTCCTTTTTATTTGTTTTACGCGAGAGTACCATGCTCACGCTTCAAATAAATAAATAAATAAATAAATAAATCTGGCTCCTGGTCTCCACTTGAAGTTCCTGGGAGTTCGAAATCCTTCCCTAGTTATAGGATCGTGTTGTTTGGCCGAAAGACGAAAGACTGACGAAGACTCAAAGGGGTTTCAGCTTTAATGAGATGGGTTTCTAGCTTTAATGCTTGTTTTCAACCCCGCACAGAATCTTACCCTACGACAACAAAGCGCCTAGAAAGAACGACCACTTGAACTACGCAGTGCTATTCTCGGCGACAAAATGACTGTTGTCAAAAAAAACACAAATCGGAATCGAGAGCTACTGTTCTTGCTCTCGATTCCGATTTGTTTTAAAGCAAACCATAAGTGCATAAAGGTAGCACAGTCCTATTTTGTGATTTTTTGACTGAAACGAAAGACCCAATATGTAGAAGGTAAGGGCACAGATATTTAACTTCTTAAAGGGTACTCTTAGCAGATCTCTATGCACTCAGCACCATGGATTCAATTACCTGTGACGGCCACCTACTGGCGAGCCACAGGTTATGGTGGGGCGTTGTTCCTGCTTTTCGAAACGCCACCCGGCTTTTATCTGTGTGTAGCTCCAATTCCGTTTGTATGCAGCTCTATTTTTTGATTTCAAGTTTAAACATACGTTCTAAGTAATCTTCAGAAAACGAAAATATCACACGAGCAATCTTACAAGCGCCATCACCGTCAATGTGCTTGCGCCTCGATATCTCACAAAAGAGCCAGCGAGACGATAGGGCTGATTTATTATAGTGTCACAAGGCACTATATTAATTCCTGATAGGGAGCTCCTCAAAGGTCCCCTCTACTTCAAATAACTATTCTAGAACTGACCAATCTTCGAAACAAATTGGCACTTTTCTAAGCAAGATTGGCGTTTCTGATATCAAACTGAACATCATCAGAATTAAAACGAGCTCCTCCCACTTGAAGACTTTTCGAAACGTTTAGCGAATTTTTTCAACGAAAACTTAGTATATCCTTCCTTAAAACTTATTCCAGATTGCAGAAAGGCTGTCTGCATTTTTTCAGCCCACTTAAAGAAGAGGTACCGCCATACATTCGTCTAGCTTGTTGCGATTTTCATCTGACTGATGGTTTGGATGCTGCTTACTTTAAACAGCGGACTGAAGATGTGTATTTGCTAGAACTTCTTTCTGATGTGCCGTTTACAAGTCTGAAGTCTGTAAGTGCATGTGTACAAAATTTTAGCTATCAATTATGTGAAAATCGTGCCATACTGGGTGCACGGCGCAACTTCTATCTCGAACACTGAAAAATTGCTGCTCTCCTGCATTTGAAAAGCTTTAACTCATAATTTTCACCAAAGATAGAGTCACAAAATTTCACCTATGGGAACAGGTGAATTTATGAAATTTCAATGAAGTCATTAAATTTTCATGAAAAAATTACTGTAAAAACCTCTTCCAAGGTGCATTTGAAGGGTGACCGGTTTGATTTCACAACCGTCAAGCTTGCTTGGAAGGTTCCCAATTTGATTTAAAAAGTGCTTAGTGAGACTGTAAAAGATAGAGACAATTTGAAACGAAAATGATGCAATTTTGGAGTCCGTGCGTGTGACAATAGAATCTTGCTTGAATTCCGCGGCGTTTGCCAGCCGGTTGTGTTTGAGAGGATCATCATAAAGCGCTATCATGGTCGGGATGCGCACTTTATTTCGATTCGATCACCGACCCTCCATTCCTGCAGTGTTCTTAAATTGCTGCCAGACGTGTCTGGAAAAGATGTAGCATTGAGTTGTCGATCGATTGGCCACCGCAAGCCTTCGTACAGGACGAATACGAATTTAAATTGCGACCTTCCGTAGAAGAAGAATGCGCGCCGCGTCCCAAAAAGGATTGAATAACGTAGCACTTCATCCTTTTATCCTTAACCCAATGCAGACCAGGACTGCACATTTGACGGTTAACGATTTAACTAATATAACGAATAACGCATTTTTCGTTAAAATCTGCCTAGCGACTTGGCAGAAATTTTCAAAAATTTGACGAGATTTTTAATGGATTTTTCCCCCGCAAGATCATCACTTTTACCTTCAGCCTTCACTATACTCTGTTTTCATTATATTCTCATATATTTTATGGCGCATTTGAATTTTTGGAAACAATGCGTTTTGGAGTTAGGAATTTCTTCTGCACTATTGTACTTTGGGCGCGTGTAGCGTAGTCGGAGGAGGCGCGACTGTCGCGTGCACCCGATACCAGGTTCCTGGTTCGGATTTCCCGCCTAGGCCAACCAAGCCTTCCATCCCTCCGGGGTCGGTGAATTGGTACCAGACGTGTCTGGGAAGGATAAAGCGCTGACTTGTTCATCGGCTGGCCACCGCAAGTCATTGTATGGCCAAATACGCATTCATGTCGCCTCCACGACATCCTGTAGAAGTAGAATGCGCTGGCGCATCCCAGAAGGGATTGAGTAACGCCGTCCTTTATCCTTTTATTGTACTTTACGGACTCCAGAGGACGAGGAGAGGTCGAAAAAATTTTCGCCCAAACTTCGCCCAGGGGGGGGTTATTTGGGGTGCTGATCACGAATCTGACATCCGTTTTTGAAATTTTGGCCGATTACGATAGATTACGGTACGTACCGGTGACTAAGGCTGTCGAAGTCATAATCACCGATTTCGCCCAAACTTCGGCTATAAGGGTTATCTGATGCTAGAGGTGAGCACAGCATGCAAGCGGTCCCGCAGCGATCGCCTGAAAATTTGTAAATTAGCGGGAAACCATTTTTGCGGAAACACTTCGATAGTCGAAGGCTTAATCGAGAGATAGCAATCTAAGCATCATGGCCCTCTGGGCACTGTTCCACAACCGCCGCCAGGAAGAACTGCGCGACTGCAATCTGAAGGACGTTTTTGACAAGCTAAACATGGACGCAGCTGCTTTCCAGGAATGGCTTAGAAGGATGGGATTGCTCGTAATCGGTGACCATGACCTTGGCAGCCATCACCGCACTACCGTAATCTACCGTTCACCAGTGTAAAACGAAAAACGAATGTCAGATTCGTGATCGGCACCTCAAATAACCCCTCCAGACGACGTTTGGGCGAAAAAAAAATATTTCGACCCCTCCTCGTCCTCTGGAGTCCGTAAAGTACAATAGTGCCATTTCTTTCTCAAGCCTCCAAGCACGTCAACGAATCCACAAAGATGCTGGTCTAACCCCCTCGAAAGATACGTCTATTCTCACTTGGCTCTGCTTATACCAGAATATTTCTGTTCGGCAGTACTTCAGCTCGACACTTGGAACAGTCGAGATGGAGAGGAGAGAACATTTTTGGCCGCTGAACGTATTTCAAACGTTTTTAGAAAAACGCTATTATCAAAAATTTCGAAAGGTACTTTTCCTGGACGGTATCACTTCTCTCGGCTGTGTGGAGCCGTGTGACACGATGCCGCGTCATAGTCCTGACGTTGCAAAAAAATGGATTGGTGCCACGCACAACGCACTCGAGAATCGTGCGTTCGACAGCGTGCTAACATTGAACTGATAGTCTTTTAATTGTATTTTTATTAATTCTTTCCGCACATAGTTGGCTGATGTCCGCACTAAGATTGCACATGCTCGCAGATAGTCACACAAAGTGGTTTCGCAAAGAAATAGGAAAGGTGGAACTACATGGTCTGCCTGATCGCACATTTTAAGATACCGTGTCGGTGTGATGCTGGCATCAGCCAACCAAGTGCCGCTATCTTGAACGATAATCCTCTTACCTGTTCTTGTTCCACACTCTGTAAATAATTTGTTGTTGAAGGCTGGTTTATTTTGATGTCCACCCTTTTTCGACACACATGTGATATAGCGTAAAATTAGAATGCTTGGCGCATCCTAAAGGGGAGTTGAGCATCGCCTTTTCTTCTTACAGTTGGATAGAAGTGGAAGTGTCTGCATGTGAGTGACAGTTTTCAGGGAAGGTTCACATCCCCTCGAGTTGTTTCGACATTTCCGCCCCTCAACTGTGGAAATTCGTGAGACTTCAAGACTTCATATTCAGCATTTAGTACTTCTGAAGACGCAGAACTGCTAATACATCAGGCCTAACAAGAAGGCATTGTAAGGTAAAGCCTCTCAACCTAAAAAATCTCTCTTGTACAGAAGAAAACACCAAAACAAATAATGGCAGAATTTTTCAGTAAATTGTTTGATATGAAAACATTTTCTGGAAGGCAGGCGGAACGGAGCGTCCATTTTGTCGGAAAATACTTCTTTGAGATTTCTGTTCTTATACTAGCCATAAGACTTTTTCTTAAGACAGACGAGAAAGGATGAATTGCAAAGGTCGCCGCTAGTCAATCTCTCCACGCATTCTAGATTAGGTGACTGGAGAAAGCCGGTTCTTGTTTGTGAGCCCTACAATCTCCTGTATGTTTTTTGTCATCATTGTCTTTTGCGAAAGAAAGCGCATTCATGGGGGGGGGGGAAGGTTGGGTGGATAATTACTCAAGGAAGGCGCTTCTAACCACGAGTATTCTTAAAGAGATGTCCAAGCTAAATACGATAAGGACCATGGAGGTGCTGGACATCGTGGAACAGTGACAGCACTGGGAAAGCGCTTTGTGTCTCAAAATCTTAACCAGAGCCCGGATTCACGATTGAGAAGGTAATGGGTTATTGGTAATGAATAGGTTTACCAACACAGGATATAGCAGGCAGAAAGCAAGTTAGGTATTCATGACACGATATAATTAGGTGAATGATATAATTCTACCCCACCATTCACCCACCTTCACACTTTTTTGAATGCAAGGTAGTTCTTCAACTTCTACCCTCTACCCGCATAACCCTTGGTGAAGTCATTCAAGAATCACGCTTCAGGCTGGCTTGAAAAATCAAACACAATCTACTTCTACGAGAATAACCTAGCTTCCAGTCAGGTATTGATTAACGCGGTCCTTTATTTTCTATCGTTTTTATTACCGGAATTGCTGAAAACTCAAAAACAAAACCAGCTCACTGAATCTCTGGTGCGAGCTGCAAACGTTGATGCAATGCTTATTCCAGAGTGCGTCTTTTCTGGAGGAACCGTATCCTGGAGTCACCGCAAACAGAACGTGCAAATACTTGTAAAACGATATAAGGTTTCAGTAACCAAGCTTCATATTTCCTTGGATTTTTATTTATTTATTTATTTATTTATTTATTTATTTATTTATTTATTTATACTTGCACTAAGCTGTGCGCAATAACAAGGTGTTAATTAACATGGATACGGCGTAGACAACATAATGATTAAAAAAACTAAATTCCTGAACAACTCAATATTTCACAATAATAAATGGTGAGGGCAAACTTTGAGAAAAAAGGAAAAGACAATAAACAGACAGTGAGGCACACAAAGTGAAAAATGCGGAAGCCAACGGTTTGGGGAATGAGCAAATTGATGGAAACGAGCAGTGGCCCGCCAACACTGCAAGTCGCAAGAGAGAACGGCTCCGGATACCATCTTAGTAGGTCCGCCGCCTCCATCAGTGCCCGCATGTCGGCTGAGAAGGGAAATCGTAAGAAAATGCGAACGAAAACATTTAGAAATGAAAGTAAACAGAATCGAACCAAGCGAGCGAAGATAAATTGAGAAGCAAGCGAACAATGAAACATGTAAGCTCAACAATTCAGAGTAGGACAGAAAATAAAAGCAGGCAAAAGAATATAGTAATGCTGCGAGCAAAATAAATAGGAACAATCTACTGTGTAAAAAAACTAAACAAAAAAGCTAAAAAAACTGAAAACTAAAAACTAAAAAAAAAACAAAAACTAAACAAAAACATAAAAACCAGTAGAAAAAGAAAATGTTGTCTTTAAGATATGTCATCCAAATGCAAAATTGAGAACAAATCGATTTTCCTCAATTTTCTGCGAAAATCAGAGGAGTTTTTAGCATCCAGCAGGCCTGGAGGTAACATCTGTAACCAACGAGCACCGCGATAGAAAAGCGAATTGAAAACTTTCTCGCGATTTTTCCTTTTCAATTTAGGATAGTGGAAGCGGCAACAGTTACGGTGACCGAGGGTTGGCAAGAAAATCCAATATTTGCTCGATCTAAGTTTTGATTCCCCTTTTAGAACCTTAAAACAGAAAACTAGATCACTGACTATTCGTCTACAGAAAAGACTTTTCAGGTTGAAAATCTTAAGTCTTTCCTCATAACTAGGAATCATAGCATCTCTGGGACTACGCATACACCTATAGACCAGAATTTTTGTAAACGTTTTTTGCACCTTTTCAATTTTAGATCGAAACTTCTTTGTATAAGGACTCCAAATCTGAGAGTAATACTCTAGTACTGGAATGACATATGTCTTGTATTAGCTAACTAGTACCGAGCTGTCATCACACTAGGTGTTTCTACACTACGCGCTTTCCGAACTATGGTATCAATGTGATTCTCAAAGGTTAATCCGCGATCTAGATGAAATCCAAGATCGCAAACTTCGGATATAGAGGTGAGAGTGCAATCATTGAAACAGTACTCGTTATTGTCTGAATTGCCAATATGAAAGACTGAGGTTTTGGAAAGATTAACAGGAATTTGCCAAACATTGGCCCACTCCATCATATTATTGATGGATTGAGACAATGCTTGAGTGACCTGAGCTTTATTGTCATCATTATAGATTCCATAGACCTTTATATCATCGGCATACACTTGCACCTTCACACGAGAGTCTGTAACTAAACTCGCAGGAAGGTCGGAAGTGTATGCGAGGAAAAGAATTGGGGATAATACTCGTCCCTGAGGCACTCCGCTTTTACAATCATAGCTGCTTGAGAAAGAATTTCCTACCCTAACACGCATACGCCTTCCACTCAATTAAGAGTGAATCCAATTTAGAAGAGACGCTCTGTGCCTAGCTGATGGAGCTTTCCAAGAAGTTTTGTATGACACACCTTGTCAAAAGCTTTCGACAAATCGAAGTATATTATATTCACTGAGTCCCCATTATTTATTGCAAGATTCCAATCGAAGACACAGTCCGAGAGCTGTGTGGCTGTAGAAGCGCCAGAGGTAAAACCGTGTTGCTCGGGAAGAATGCATCTGTTTCTGTATAGATATGACACCAATTTATCTCGGGTGATTTTTTTCCATAACTTTAATTGGAGTTGAAGTTATGCTTATCGGACGGAAGGAAGAGAGAAGTACGGATCTCGACACTTTGGAATTGCCGTGATAATGGACTCCTTCCAAATTTCGGGAATCTCACTATAAATCAAAGAAATGTTGAAAATCATCTATAACGGTTTACAAAGTGATTGGGTACATTTCTTAAAAACGATTTGGGGAATGCCGTCAAATGGTACTGTTGTAGAACCTTTCAATTGCTTCATTACCCTTAACACGTCTCTTGGCTGTATAATTACCTCATTTACACTATCTGATTCCATCCTATTGAATGATTCTGAGTGATCCGTCAAGCTAATAGGATTAGCTTCTTCCGCATCTAGAGTGTAAACCAAAGCGAAATACCTTGCGAGTGCATCAGCCTTCTCCGCGTCATCAGTATAAAGAACACCAGTTTCATCTCTAAGAACGGGTAACTCGGGATGCGTTTTCAGCTTAGTTCGCATATAAGAAAACAGCGCCTTTTTGTTATGTGTTCTTGAGGCAAGCTTTTCCTTGTAGGCCAAAAATCTTCTCAGGTGACGATCCAATTCTTGACACACATTCTTATACTGAGGATCCGAGAGAGGATTTGATAGTAACTTAAAAAGACGTGTCTTTTGAGCAATCAAATTGAAAATTTGTTTCGGATAATGCCTTACAAAGGATTTTTTAAAATCAAACGGTACATATCTGAATAGACCAGAGTAGATAACACGACAGAATCACAGATTTGTTAATAGTCTTGAACACAACTACTGTTTTTTGTACAAGGTTCCAGTTCACATAAAGCCTTCAATTTCCAAATGTGTTCTAGTTTAAGCCGCAATTAACCATGCATTTAGTTGGGTTGGGAACGCAAGTTTCCGCTTACAACTGACAAAGGGTAATGCCAGCTCCTATTATAATAATTAACAAGAAGCTACTACAGTGGATCACTTGTATTCTACAAAATATTTAATAGTTGACAACACTGGAAATCTGGGTTTCTCATCAAATAGAAATTTAGAAATCGATGCAGATTAACAATGAGTAATACACTTTTGGTGAGGAGGTTTAGAAGCGATACCGTATACGGCTCCAACGAAGGCGATAGGGCCGAAACTCTTATTTATTTTCACGATCCTTTCATCAAGCGCAAAATACAAAGTTAAAAATAAGAACATCTGTGAATCGAATCGCAATAAGCGGTTAAAACACTGCTCAAAGTTTGTTAATGTTAGTAAGGTATTGTGCCCCACGAGGTTCTAGGTAGAATCCTTTATTCAGCTGGGCCTAGGTAAGTTCGTCTCCCTAATGGAAGCCCTCTATTCACCAGGCCTCTTGATGCCATTGTAGGGGTAGGTCTAAAATTCTAGGGCGGTGGAGGCCCTTTGTGGATGAGAACGCAAATTTAAACCTTGACAACATCTTTAGGCATATGAAGACGAGTAAACGTCGAAACTTCAGACCCTGCTGAATAACGGATTTCACCTAAAACCTCCTGTGGCGTAATACATTACTAACATCAACAATTAAGAATGCCGAGGCTTCAATAATAGAGAAGTTAGGAGCTACCACTGGCTGGAAATGATGGTTCAATCCCAAGGAGGAGGGCACTCCATACTCACATCCAAACACTAAATAAAGTCGAACACGTGCAACACAACATGCCTAAATGAACACCTCCTGTGACTATTGCGGTCTACTTCCTGAAATAAAGAAGAAACTTACCAGGATACTATCTCAACGATAGGTCGGAACGGCGCAAATGTTGTATATGGGCAGAACCGCCTCTCTCTGGGTAGTAACAAACTGCAGGTATCTCGACCCCAATTCAACTTTGCGCAGAGTTAGGAGCGACCGAAGTCGCGGGTTGGCGCCCTGTTGATTCATGTGCTCCACAGCTGACGGGCGCGCGCGGGATGAGGGCCCGTATCGCGGCTAAGCGCAGTGCTCAGGTGGCGTAGTAGGGAAGAGCCCGGGCTCGTAAACGTGGGATAGGGGGTTTGGATCCCGCAGACTGCGCTTGTTTTGCACTTTTGCAAAATCCATGTTTATCATATAGTTAATCCACCTAGGGGTATTATAGTGTGTTATAGATCATGTTTACATATAACATATGCTTCAAACTACAGATTAGCTAAAATGTTCACTTCTGTGTGTCACTTATTTTATGCCGATTTTGGGTGAAGCTATAGTTATGTAACGATATATATTTTGTGGCACTAGTAAAAAGTTCCGACTCCACCGACAAGACTTCGGTCAAAAAAATTTTTCGCTGAAACTTTGTCTAGGGGGGTTATTTGGGGTGCTGATCACGAATCTGACATCCGTTTTTCACGATTCGGCTGAACAATATAGATACAGGAAGGCACAGGATTACATTCTTGAAGTTTCTGCCGATGACGGCAGGTAGAGACAGAATCGCGAAAAACGAATGTCAGATTCGTGATCAGCACCCCAAATAACCCCCCTAGACGAAGTTTCAGCGAAAAAAATTTTTGGCCGAAGTTTTGTCGGTGGAGTCGGAACTTTTAACTACTGCCACCAAATATCCATCGTTACATAACTATAGCTTCACACAAAATAGGCTTAAAATAAGTGATACACAGAAGTGAAAATTTTAGCTAATCTGTAGTTTGATGCATATGTTATATGTAAACATGCTCTATAACACACTATAATACCCCTAGGTGGATTACCTATATGATAAACATGGATTTTGCAAAAGTGCAAAACGAACGCAGTCTGCAGGATCCAAACCCCCGACCCCGCGTTTACGAGCCCGAGCTCTTCCCTACTACACCACGTGTGCACTGCGCATAACCGCGATACGAGCCCTCATCCCGCGCGCGCCCGTCAGCTGTGGAGCACGTGAATCAACAGGGCGCCAACCCGCGACTTCGGTCGCTCCTAACTCTGCGCAAAGTTGAATTGGGGTCGAGATACCTGCAGTTTGTTACTACCAAAAGAGAGGCGGTTCTGCCCATATACAACACTTGCGCCGTTCCGACCTACCGTTGAGATAGTATCCTGGTTAGACGTAAAAACACGCAAAGCCTCCAACGCCCTCCGGCTGCCTACGACCGCAACGCATACGTGCGCGGCGACAGGCTCACCGTGGCGATACGTACAGGGACGCCTGCGGGCTCCACGTAGCGACCCACGGCCATTGTAGGCTATTACTCTACGTATCGCCAAGGCGGACCTGTCGGCGCGCACCCATGCGTTGCGGCCGGATGGCGTCGTGGTCCCTACCCGCCTTGGGATTGAACCACGATGTTTACCCAGATTCGAGAGCACCCCAAGATCTGCATTTCCATAAGAAATCAGGCGCCATAAGAACTAAGCCTTTCAAGAACTAAGCGCAGGTATTGCGCCTACCCACGTAGGCGGTTCAATGGCATGCCCATTTGGGGTGGATCCTCTTGCTCAAAGCACTCCAATACGAACATGCACTCTAGGCATTTGCATAGTGTGGAGGTTCGCAGGTTAGGTTGCGGAGAACGTGCAACAACAGCGCCTTGGACTCTGAGAGGAGTCGAAGACTATACTCTCTAAAGGCGTTAGCGTGCTGAAGGGAAAGCAACGCAACGCCAGTAAGTGGTAAGTGACTAAAATTGATATTAGTTGTTATTAATAAAACTAATCATATGAGTTGTCAGTTTGTATATACTGTGCCACACGAGGTTTTAGGTGGATCTTTATTCGCAGGGCCTGACGAGTTTCGACTTCACGTCGTCTTCAGAGGCCAATTGGATCCAACGCAGGGAACGATTCGCCCACGTAAGTTGACCAGTAGAGGCGATTCGCCTCTACTGGTCAACTTACGTCAACTGGTCAACTTACGTGGGCGAATCGTTCCCTGCGGTGGATCCAATTGGCCTCCGAAGACGACGTGAAGTCGAAACGCGTCAGGCCCTGCGAATAAAGATCCACCTAAAACCTCGTGTGGCACAGTATATACAAACTGACAACTCACAACAATGCCGAGGTTTCAAGAAAAAAGAAGTTTGAGATTACTAATCATATGCTATTTGTTTAATCATCTATTTATTCATTCAAGGGACAAGCAAAAGCTTAGAGTAGGCCAACTATTAGGTTGGCATGGTCACTTCTTCTAGCAGAGATTATCAGGTTATTTCTGTATCAACTCTCTTGCTCTTTTCACTGTTTGAAAGCAGCAATTTGTCTGTACTTCTCGAACCTGCCTCTGGTGTTCTGCCGTTCCAAATCAGTGAGAAGTTTTATCAATGTGAAATGGAGGGACACAGAGTCACTATTCGCGAACGCTTTCTTCATGAGTACCAGCCTCGCCATTCTGCAACTGAAGCCTGACAGAATGTAGGTACAGCTGTAGGAGATGAAGTTGTCCAACGGTCGACAGTGTTCAAATGGTTTAGAGCTTCAGTTAGGGCAATGCTGAAACTGACGGTAAGCGAAGCACCGGACGACCCAGTGCCTATGATCGTCGAGCGGTAATTAGCGCCATCGAAAGAAATCCGAGCTTGACAACGCTTAAGTTGGTACTCGATTTTAGATGCTCACATATTTCTATTGAGAAGATACTGCACGGCGTTGGCTTCTCTGTAAAACTCAGTAAACGGGTGCCCCACGAATCGACGCAGAGGAAGAAGCGTGTGGATGCTGCGAAAGAATTGTTGTAGCGTCACAAGTAGGAACCATTTCTCGACAGACTGGTAACATTTGATGGAAAGTGGATTCCACTGGATAATCGTCAACGTCCTAATTAGTGGCTTAAATAAAACAAAAGCCGCTGTCGATGCCTAAGCCTGACCTCATCAGAAGAAGAAGCTCTCCGGTTGAGTGTTTTGGAAAGGTGTTATCTTCTGGGAGCTCATCAAGAGCGGTTCCACATTGATGACAAAGTCTACTCTCCTCAACTTAACCACGTGGAGGCAGAACTCCGCCAGAATCGGTTTCGACAGCCTTTCAGGAGTGGCATTATCCTTCAGCAGAATAACGACAGAGCACACGTTGCGAACAGGACTCTTCAAAAAATCGAAGACCATGGCTGGGATCGTCATCTACCTTACAGCCCAGGCTACGCGCTGAGTGACTATCCCCTTTTTCGTTCGCTGCAGCTCTCCTTGGCTGGAAGACGAGTTACTGTTGTGGGCCAGATCAAAATGCACCTCCAAGAATTTTTTGCATCAAATCCACAAGAATTCTATAGTCGTAGGATAGACCAGTTACCTGATAAATGAGAAGCGGTTTTGCTTTCTATCGGATCTTATTAATGATTGTTATTTGTTATTTGTTAACAAACACTTTTGTTGAAGATGCTTGAGAGTCCACGAATTTATTTGATTCACCAGGCGTCCGGATTCAGAAGAGGTGTCACCGATGTCGCGCAAGGGGTGTCTGGATTCAGACGACGTGGCACCTATGTCGCCCAGTGGTAATCCGAGTTGAGAACACATGTCACCGACGTCGTTCGTCAGATGTCTGGGTTCAGAAGAGGTGTCACCGATGTCGCGAAGGGGTGCCCAGATTCCGAACACGTGTACCAGTGTACATGTGGGACCAGTAATGGGGGACCGGTGAAAAATGGAGGTCTAGTAGAGAGGGTGGAGCGGTAAAGGGTTGACCAATAAAGCGGGGAACAGTGAAGAGGGATCAGTAAAAGGGGACCAGTAAAGAGGGGACCGGTGAGGATGGGACCAGTAATGGGGACTGGTGAAGGAGGAGGGAGGGTACCAGTGAGGGGTTGGACATGAAAAGGGTTGACCACTGAAGGGGGGACCACTGAGGGTGAGACCAGTAATGGAGGTTTGTGTAAGGGTAGATCAATAAAAGGGGACCAGTAAACAGTGGACCAGTAAAGCTGGTCCAGTGAAGGTGGAAGCAGTAGTAGGAACCGAGAAGGTGGGACCGGTGGAGGAAGAGAGGGGGAGTCCAGTGAAGGGGGACACAACATAACATTTAACATAACATAACATTTATTGTGCCAATTACAGTTGACGGTATAGACGGTGACGACGTTGGCGGGGGGAAACATAACTCCAACGCCGCGCGAATCATACCTAGCGTCGCGCATCGTGCGCGACGAAAATGGACGAGTTGTCGCGGTCCGACTTCTTTCGAATGGGACGGCTAGTGGCTCGTGCTAGAGCGCGAAAGTGTGTACCGTCGACTGTCGACCGCGTTTTTCGTGTGGAGGTTGGACATGCAAGCGTAATTACGATTTTGATGGAGTAGAGTAAACTGAAATCAGTGTCCTACTTTAAGATCTCTAGAGATACAATACGAAGCCTCCACCATCTTTCTGACTATGCTGGCCTCGCATGCCCATCTTTATTAGAACACATACACAAGCGCATTGAAATGTGTCAACGGCTATGCAGCGACAAAAAAAACTAACCCTGCGTCACCGAGCGCACGTCCGCGTTTCAGCGCCGTGACGTCGCATGCGGCTAGTGCGCGACGTCGCGTTGGAGTTACGTCCTGGAGCCGTTCTTGGCTTGGTGTGGTTTTTGGCTCGATGTAATGGCGTAGTTCTTGGCTTGGATAAGGGATCCGCACAACATAACCATAATTGTTGAGGGGGTGCGACGGATAGTCCTTGGTTTGTGATAAGAGATCCATATAATGTACCTGATGTACATGTTTCGGTCCTCTCATGTTTCTTATTTTTATCAATGACCTACCTCTCTCTTTACCGGTTATGTGTTTTTGCAGCATTTATGCGGACTGCACCAAACTATTTAGGCTAATTATTGCCAAAAACTTCAAGAAGGAATAAATGCAATTGAAAAGTGGTTAAACTCATGGTCGTTAGATATCTCAATTCAAGAAACTGTTATCATAAGAATAGAAACGACATCATCCAAACATTTCGTTTTCACTGAAAGGAGCTGCACTAAATAGTACCAATCATATACGTGATTTAGGAATTGTTTACGACAGTGGTCTCAATTTCGATAATTGCATTCACGCAATTGTAAGAAAAGCTTCTAGAAACTCAAGCTTTATTTCAAGAGCATTCGAGATAAGGGACGCTTCCTTACTTTTCTAGATTTTTAATCTGTATGTTAGACCAATATTAGAATCCTGCTCACCAGTTTGGTCGCCACAAAATAAGTAGCTTGATTATAGAAATTGAAAAGGTCCAATAAAGCCTCACATATCGTTCGTTCCGCCGTTACGAAAGGTCTATTAACCGCCGTTGCCGGTTAATAGACCTTTCGTACGAGCAACGCCTGTCCCAACTTCGCGCCGATTCTTTAGAATTCAGAAGAAAAATTACGGATCTTGCAACAATATACAAATTGACTAAAAACGAGATTAGTCCTAGTATCTCTGATCTGTTTAAAATTTCTCGAAAGATTGGCATTAATAGAGGACATCCACATCGGATAAGACCTGATAAACCTAATACAACTCATGTTCAGTACAAAAACTGGTTCCTCATAAGAAGCGTAAATCTACGGAACAGTTTAAACAACAACCTTTTTATGCACAGAAGTATTCATGCATTCCAGACATATCACTCCCTGATATTAAGAAGAGCGTTTCTAGTTAGCATAGCAATCTTCTTCACAACCGCGGTCATAAACAATTACTAAGTCACATGGCTTCACAATTATAATTTAAGAATTTTGTTACATCATTTTGTTACATCGAAATGCTGGTTACTGTAATCATAACATTGAGGATTCCCCTTCCTGTAAAGGGGACCTGTGAAGGGGTGAAGGGGGAGGGTGTACAGTGTCCAGTGAAAGGGGGACCAATAAATGGAGTACCAGTGAAGTATCAGTTAAAGGGGGTGGGGAGCGTAGGGGAATAGTGAAGGGGATCAATGAAAGGGGCCAATAAGGGGACCAATATTTTCTCTCAGTGTCGTCCAACATGGCGTAAGAAGACGCGTCGTAGACGTCGTGACACATGCGCCGAGACTCAGCAAATGTGTCACAGATGCTATCCAACGTGCTTCCGGAATCCGGATCCAGAAGACGAGCCACAGATAAGACTTTGCACAGCATCGGTGAGATTTTCAGATAACTATTTAGAGGCTTCGTGCAACAACGAATGTGCGCGTATTTGATTTTCACTACAGTTCTCTGCCGGCACATGGTAATAAAGTATTGGAGGAGCGAGTGGGGATGGTAGGTAGGATGATTAAAGGAATCGGAGTAATATCATTCCCCTCGGACTGTGAAGGGTATCGAGCGGTCTACCAATACCAATTTGTGTTCCTGCAGGTTAAGCACTTCGGATTAAGACTCCGTATATCTATTCCTCGGCATGTATGGAACGAATACTACAGATAATGAATCAATCACGTGCGATAGTGGGTGGGCAGGCCCCATAGGAACGGTTTTGAAAATTCTCCCCTACCGTATCCCGCTATACTCTTCTTAATAGCAAGACCAGTTTTTTTTCTGTAATGAATGAGAGAAGGCCTAAACAGGATAAGAAGACGGTCGGTGTGCTTTAATCGCGGGGTTTGGGGGCGAAGCCCCCAACTAGACGTTTCGCGGCCACTCGCAGGACCTCTGGTTTATTTCATAACCTAGTATTTCATTTCATTCGTTGCATAAACTGCTACCCTTAAAACGGCACAAATGCAGTACTTTAAATCACTATCAGAGCAGCCAGAATATAAAACATACGCTAAAGTAGGAGGGGTTTTTTTATTTCTTTGACTCTAAAGATTGAAGAAATTGCTCTCTAAACGGTGAGATCGTGCAAATTATAGTCAGTAAATGCAGGGAGGCAAAATAAATATTGCGGGAGCAGTAGGGAGAAAATTAAGCAGGGGTTAGAAGTGGCGCATTAATGTTTATACTTACTTCTATGCCGTTCCATCACCATTGCACAGTCACATAAGTTGAAATAACATTGGAGATTTCCAGCAACAATAATCAGAAGGTTGAGATTTTGAAGGGAAGACAATGAGTACTGGTGGGAGCTGGGATGATTAGTGATGATTCAAAAGATCACTCATGTAATTTACAATTACAATCGAAAAGAATAACCTTAAATCGCTTAAGTGCAAATTCTTGCATCTGCTGATGTTTTACTGAATTTGAATTCCGATTGTGAATGTTGGTGAAGAAGACGGAAGAAAGAGGTGAGCTTAAATTATTAACGGTTGGTATCTCCTTCAAGCAACTGCAACAATTCTACATATTCAATTTTTTTAAAGCTAAGCTGTTCTCAGACTGCAAAATTTCGGCAACTTATGTTCCCATCAAGGGCGCCTGAAGCAGTCATGGGATGGGAAGGAAACCGTAACAGACTTATCTGGTGTCTGAAAGGATAAAGCACTGACTTGTTTATTTGCTGGCTACTGATCGTCATTGAAAAGGCCAAATACGCACTCAAATCGGCTCCGTGAGATCGCGAGTAGAGCGCGTGGCGCATCCCGCGAAGGAATCGGTTAACGCCGTCTATTCTCCTCTGATGCCTTAACGTTTCTTTCCATTTCGAAGAATCTCCATGAAACACAAAGTTGAACAATCTTCTGAAACCTCTCTCTCAAGTGCGCTGATAGTGTAGGTTAAAACCATCTCTTCACTCACTGCAATAAATATCCATTACTTACTAGGTGCAATATGACAATCCTACATAAGATTAGGAAACAACATACAACATCTGCTACTGCAGGCCTGCATTGTCAGCTTTTCAACCCCAGCAATTTCAATTGACGGGGATAATCAGATAAATCAACAACATTCACAGAAGTTCAGCACTGTCAAAATTCCGCATAGCGAAGGTTTTTCGAATTCTTTCTTTTTGCAGGACTTCTTAACTGGTAACAAATATCAAGGTGGGGTAAGATGTATGTTTTAGATAATGCGTAAGTAGTCGAGGATCGGTCGTATGAACGTTGCGGAAGATCAGAAATAGTACACCAAAAGCTTTAGTCAAAACACTGCGCCCAGAAAACCTTACCTTGAGTCGAACAATGAAGTGCTATTCAAATGTATGTATCCACTCCATAATTTTACCATATCTCGTTTCGCGTTTATTTCTGCAGGATGTCACTAGCTCACTAGATTTCTCGTAATCGAGAGTAGGTAACCGCTCGCTTTCAGAACTCTTTTTCGTCTCAAACGAGAATCACACTTTTTTTGAAGAAAATTGGTTGAAAATTGGCGTTTCAAAAGTATGCATCCACTGGAGAAAAATACTTTTTTACTAAACTCAACAGTCGATTGGACCACCATTATTTCTTATAACATCATGCATCCTATTATTCATGCTACTGACAAGGTTCTGGATGGTTTTGTCTTCGCTGGTGTCCCATGTAATCAAAATTGCAACACGTCATTGAACTGTCGGTTATTCATCTAGACTCGTCGAATCTCGATCTCCCACATATTCTCCACTGAGTTGCTGTCAGGAGAACAGGCCGGCGAGTCCGTTACTTGAGCCAATCTTTGGTCGACTAGACACATGGACTGCAGCGTTGCCCACCTGCAGAACATGTGTCTGCCATCTTCCGCCTCTCAAGAAAGGCATAAGGATAGACACCACAACACCTTGACATTTCAAAATGACCATGCGACACAACGAGACACAACGGAAGACTCAGCTTCAGCATTCCGCTGCTGCAAAGCCGGCCACTGTCACTAATGAACCACCTCCAAAGTTGCGACGACGGGGACTTATCGCAGGTCTCTCCAGTAATGTCCGCATCCATCGGAGACATCCAGATTAGGTTTTTTCCGTTGGAAAAATAAAAGAAATTCAATTTGGATGGTCTCCGATGGATACTGACATTACTGGCGAGACCTACGAAAAGCCTCCTTCGTCGCAACCTTGGAGGCGGCTCTTTAGTGACAGTGGTCGGCTTCTTCAGTGGTGGAATGCTGAAGCTTAGGCTTCCGTCGTGTCGCATGAACAATCTGGAGTGTCAAAGTGTAGTAGAGTCTAGCCATATGCCCTTCTAGAGACACAGAAGGCGGCAGACACATGTTCTACAGCAGGAGACAACTGCAGTCTATGTATCTAGATTGACCAAAGATTGGCTCCACCTTCGAAGTATTCAAGTAACATACTGGCCGGCCTGTTTTTCTGACAGCAACCCAATGGAGAACATGTGGGAAATCGTGGTTCGATGAGTCTACGCGAATAACTGACAGTTCAATGATGTGGTGGCAATTTTAATTACATGGGACACCAGCGAAAACAAAAACGTCCAGAACCTTGTCAGTAGCATGAATAATACGATGCATATTGTTATTAGAAATAATGGGGATACATACTTTTGAAGCGCCAATTTTCAACCAACCAATTTTCTTTAAAAAAAATGTGATTCTCGTGTGAGACGAAACAAGGTTTTGAAAGCGACCTATTCTCGATTACGAGGAATCTAGTGGAGCTAGTGACGGCCTGCAGAAATAAACCCGAAACGAGATATGCGCAAGTTTTTGAGTGGATACATACTTTTGAAACGCACTGCATGTCTTGCTACGCCAGTGCTTTTTAGGAGTGTGATTTTAACACTGCGCTCTCTACCAGATCTGCTTTTCAATATCCGCGGCGGAGCAAAAGCAATTTCTAGAAATTTACGATCAGGTGCCAACGGTGTGCATAATCAGATAATATCGGCGGAGTCCACGAGAACACGTTAGAGATTCCTCCTATCATAGGTGTCAAATCCATGGTATGAATCACGAAAGGCAAAGGAGAGGGCGTAGCACAATGTGGAATCCCGCTTTCGCAATGACGTCTGACGAACAATTCCTTGCCGATTTCATAGGGAAATTTGGAAGAATCACTAAGAATCAATAAATTTACACTTAATGAAATCTCTAAGAAAATGGAACTTAGAACGATGTCTGGATCAAGCTATGAATAGCCGAATTGGCTAGAACAACATTATGGTGGACCTACGACTGAAGCTAGTGAGCGTCATGAACAGTACTATTGCACCTACAATTTCTTAGGCGTTCTAGGAGTTCGAACTTGAAGTAAGCCTAGGAAGTAGCAAGAATGGAACCTTCGTTAACGAAGCTGCAGTCGGTATATTTGAACTAAACTATAGAAACTATAGAAAACTAAACGTCGGGTTTTGTTGTTTGCTAAACACGATCAGATTTCCTTAGCCTACGTAAGAGGAAAGTCATTGACCAAAATAATTTAGAATATTTCAACTAGTGGGTTGGGCTTTGAATCATTTCCTTAGTTGTAAATTATTTGAGTGGCGTTGAAAAAAACGGAGTAGGAATTACCAATCTAGGCAAAAGATAAATCTTCAAAAAGATAATTTTCTCAATTTTTGTGTCTCGCGCCCAAGACACATATAGAAAAATTATACAGATTATCGAGTCGTACCAATAACCATGAAAGCAAAAATCTCACTTCTTTTTCCAACACTATTCGGCCCATAATGTCGATGTTGATTTGCCAGGTTGTTTCAACTATGGATGCTAGAAGTTGAAATAAAAATATCGTTCGACTTTCGACATTCTTCGATAAGTCTTCAAAGAAGCACAATTATTAAGCATATGTAAAACAAGGTTTATTCCGCTAGGAACCGTATTCATCAACGACTTACAGCAATTTAACAGAAAATACAGCTGAAATCCCTGATAGCGAGCGAAATATTTCACCATATTGCTTGATGAGCCGCGCCATCGAGGATATCGGATATATGTTTTCTTTTAATCTGTTGAAAGTCGTTGGTGAATCTGGCCCCAGCTACGGAGATGAATTCGGCTTTACACGTTAAAAAAAAGTCGAAAAAACCGAACGAAAAGTGGTTGCGCAAAAACTGCCAGAATTTTCAGGCCAATATAACACATAGTTTTCTATTGCGTAGATTTCAAATCAGGTTTATTACGATAGAACAGACACGCATGTATTAACAGAACAGGTCATATAATTTACGATAATTCCTCACAGGCGGGTGACACGCATCTCTATCTTTCACATCATCGGAAAGAATTCTTGTACAGTATGTGTGCGGCTTTTTCAAATGTTGGGTGAACAACATCGACTGTACATAGAGTACTTTAAAAGGAGTTTCTATCCTTTTGTGCCACCACCTTTCGAGTGTGAGAAAATGGTTGACTTGTTGATTGACGATAGCTCGGAAACATGGCGAAAAGATGCTTCTGAACGTCCTCATTGAACGCGAATAGCACCACAGGTGTGATCAGGTTGTTAGCAACAATAACTAAGTTCAGTAGAATGTTTAAGTAAAATTGTCCATAGCCTTGTACGCCGAGGAAAGGCAATGTGACGAATGCGGCAATTTCGATAATAATAAGAACGCCGATCAGCACCGTCTGAAATTGAACACAGCATTTGCAAAGATCCGTAGCACATCTACTCCTAGGATCACTGTCAAAAAAGTTGCTCATTTCCATGTTTCGCAATAGTAGATGTAATTATCACAACTTTATACCAGAGAATTTGTCCGTCGATGACATATTGCTAATGGCTCAACGACTCGCCGTATCCCGCATGGACAAGATTTTCCGTTCAATATGCAGTGCTGTGGTGGCAGAAGAAGCTCGGGCTCTTGTTGCTTGATGAAGCGGCAACTGTGCGCTTTTTTGAGCGCCATGATTCAGAAGGCATACCGAAGATATCGCCCAACGTGGGTCGGGGTTCAGAAGAAGTAAAGAGCAGAGAGTAAAGGTGTTTCACTAGGGGGGGGGGGGAGAGAACCAGTAAGGGGAAAACATTAAGGGGGACCAGTAGCTAGGAGGAACATGTAAATGGAGACAGCAAGGGGACCACTAGGACGAGAGGGGAAATTGCAAAGGGACCAGTGAGGGGGGGGGGGGCGGTATGAGGATCAGCAATGGGGTTCAGTAAGGCGGGACCAATAAAGGAGGACATGGTAAAGAGGAGACCAGTTGGGAGCAGACGTCGTACAAAGTGTGTCGAGGTTCAGAAATGTGCCACAGATGTCGATCAGAAGGAGTGTCACAAATCGATGTCAAGCGATAAACTTCAATCGATATTATTGATTTCCTGTCAGATTTAATCAATTGGGTACTTGCGTGATTACGAACGAAAACGGAAGCGCTTCACCATAGGACAAACAATAGCAACCGATATTGCCGGTTTCTTGACCGGTTTTCGGTTCTCCCCCAGATTTAACCGATTGGTGCAGTATGCATGTTGGTATTGCGGCCGACGGAGCTTCAAAGCAGGAGGAAAGCGTAGATCAGGAGGTCAATATCGATCTATATTGTTGATTTCCTGAAGATGGCGTTCCTTTGATCGTCTGTCTGTCGATGATGACTAGGCAATTATCCCATATCCATGGGTCTCTAGCCCCGACCCAGTTTCTAATGTTTCTTGGTGCTTTCCCGCCATTATGACTCATCACTCATCACTCATTTGAATTTGAATTTGAATCTCAGAAGAATCTCGAAGTACCTCGCGCGCTCCCGCAAAAGGGCGCGAACACAGGGCATAAGAGCCAGCCCAGACTTGCAACAGCGTTCATTGTTCATTGTTCATTGTGTTTCCTCATTTTCGCCGTGTATCCTATTGCCGTTTTCCGATATCTAATTGTCGTTTCCGTTAAAGGAGTCTCAGACTTCCGCGTTGTTCTCGGTGTTGCCTCGGTCACATCCGGGTTCTATTTATTCAAGGAGCCACCAAGTCGACCTTTAGCCGGCACACAATTCGTCTCTGCTCGGTCCCGTGGTGAAAAATCTGTTCAACGTGCTATTAGAAGTGGTGGGAATTCTATTAGGTCATCAATTAAGCTGTCGTTTTTTTTGCTACCGTGGTCTCAAATGATGTGAACCCGGAGATGCTTTTTAGTTTTGGTGTTATATTTTCTGAAAGCACATTTTCTCCTCTATTCAGAACCAAAGCTTTTCATCGTATACCAAAGTCGGTCGCACTCAGTGCCCATCGAGCATTTCTGTTCGTGGTGGACCGTTTGAGGATGAGGAGTAGGGAGTGTAAGGCAGTCGCAGTCAATTCGGTGCTAGGGTGGAGGAGCGTGCTGACCATTAGGAGAGCCGATGAACAAATCGAACAAGGACCGAAGGCACAGTCTACCATAAACAACGACATCACTGAACCGGCTCGAAATTATGCCGATGTTGAGTGTGTTGATGATGCCGATGTTTATTTATTTGTTTATTTATCTATTTGATGCATACGAAGGTGCGCCTCACAAGAAAGAATTGAAAAAATAATGTCGAGCGGATACTATTGTGCAGGGATCTGGATGGCTTCATACTGCAAAACTACTCGCCTGATCTTAACGCCTTTTTCGCTGGCCCGTCGCGCCCGTTACTGTTCTTCGTATATTCAGTTCTGGACAAAACTAAGCCAAGAAGTACGCTTTCGCCTGACATCACCTCAAATTGTCCCCTACTTCAAATAAGCGTCGTACAGCATTGTCCATAGGGTTGGTTGAAACAAACTACGGTGTTCAGTTACAGCATTTTGAACTGTTAGGAAGGGAAGAAAGCTGCGCAAGTGGAGCGACCAGCTTGGAGTGATTGACCCTAGCTTAGTGATTCTTCAACATCGTGCGAGACGCGCAAGTGCGATACACGCCGATAGATGTGCCTCGCACTAGTGTATAAATAATCCTCAACTCGCTCATGTGGAACTGTGGAGTGGAACTGTGGAATTCGGAAGAAGCTGAGGCTTACCGTCGATGAGATTTCTATAGTTTTCATGAGAACTGCGCTAGCTCTCACATTCCCTACTGAGGTCAGGTCAATGTGTTCTCTAATAGTCTTTCAAAAACAGGAGGCGTTGCGCATCATAGCGAAGTGCGTACTTGTCAGAGTACAATAACCTAGTAAAATATATTTACGGTAGTGACGGCGTTAGTGAACCCCATTGTTGGAGGGGCCGAACATTCCGTAGTATTAGGACGCTGCATATGAAATGACCGATTTGGCACCTCAATTTCTGGTCGATTTCCGTAGCTACAAATCTACCTGTTTCAGGCGTTATTTATAGTTTCTAAAAGCACAGAATCTCCCGCTTTCTTACCATTTACAGCTATTACGAAATAACTACATCTTGCCGAGTTTTTGGCGTTGTTTTTACAGTATGAACCAGCGTGGTACTGTGGTGCTCCAGTTAAATGAATAGAAACGTGAACATAACGCTTCGGCCGCAGCTCGTAACATCAACGCTGCTTGTGAAGGAATCATGGATGATAATCCCAAGGAGATGCCGAAACCAAGACTCCATCCAAGGAAGACTATGGTGGCCGTATGGTAGACAACGGCTGGTACAGCCCACTGCAACTTCTTGAAACCTGGAGAGCCTATCACAGCGGAGAAACACTGTGCTGAAATTGGAGTAATGCACCAGAAGTTGGTTGAAAAACAGCCAGCTTTGGTCAATCGACGAGGTTCAATCCTACTTCATGGCAGCGCGCGTCCGCACGTTTCAATATTTGTTATCCAGAAACTGGATGAATTGGGATACAAAATTTGGCCACTTTCAGCATATTCGCCAGATCTGTCCCCTACCGATCATTATTTTTTGCAAGCATTCAGATTGTCATGTGAAGGAAAAAATTCAGCAACCAAGATGCTGTCGAAAATGACCTCCTATGTTTTATAAATTCTCGTAGCCTTGAAAATGTGTATCAATTGTAACGGTGCTTATTCCGTTTAATAAAACTGCTTGCAAGCAAAGCTATGACCTGTCAAAGTTTTTAGTCGAAATCGGCCATTTCATATGCAACGACCTAGTACTTTAAAGCGATGTCGTGGAGGTAGTTTGAATGCCTCATTTTCAACGCGATGACCTAAGGTGCCCTGCCGATGAACAACTAAGCGTTTTGCCCTTCCTAGGCTAGTCTGGTAACAATTCTCCGACACGGTAAGAATGGAAGGCTTGGTTGGGGGGGGGGGCGGGACTGTAACTATGAAGCTGGTGTCGAGGTGCAGGCGACCGACCAAATCTCCGGCTGCAGTACCATGTGCCATATATAGCCTAGTACACGCTGTATACGCTATAAAAAGTTCATTGAGTAAGGTGCTGCTGTTCTGGCTTGCTGTTCTCCAAAGTAAATAGTAGGCAACAACAAACGAAAATAGAAATAAAATGTGAACGGCACCAGCGTCCATTAGGATCACACTCCTCCATCAGAAACAACACACTTCCGCTGAAGCTTTTAAAAGTGGACTATAGGCTTTTTGAATGACAATAGAACTGCCATATACTGCTTAAACAAAGAATCACCTGAATTAAATATTTGATTTCCTTCCTTCCGCTTCGCGTCGTCCCGTTTTTCATGCCATTGTAGAAGGAAAGTTTGAGCTTCACATAAATAATGACATACATGATGATCATGCAGCAAGGTATCGCATAGGATTGGATATTCATAAACTAAAATAAAGCAATCATATTACTAACCATAAGTTGAAGCTGTAGCAAATAAATAGAAGATAATGTGAACAAAAAGAAAAACAAATATCAGAAGAAAAACAAATTACATTAGACGGCCAAAAATCGTAAAGGTTTGAACGACTAATACCAAATATTAATCCTTTCCGATAAATTAATCTCGGCTAATCGTGGCGTTTTGCTGTAATCTAAATGTGCACAGTTAATCCACTGGGTCCATTGGACATTTCGAAAGTATCTCTATAAAAAATCAGTATGGCTACTTCGGGTTTGCGTTAATTACCACTTAGATACCTTGCCTCCTGGTAGCCCCACTCGCGCGGAGGAGTTGTCATTGGTCAGCTGTTATATTGGATGCGTTAGATAGGAACCCCTTCCGATTGTTCAAATTTACCATCTCCGTTTCCCCATCTACACTACATGTTGCTATTTAATGAAGGCTACCTTGTATTTCTGACAAGTACCCTTCTTGATAAGCAAATGGTGTGGTATCTTTAAGGGGGGTGATCCAACAGAACTGCCATCTCCAAACATGCCGGCAGGTTGATCTGCTCCCTTTGATGCTTGCTGACAATTATTTCATATTGATTGTCATAGTTTGCCAAATTTTTCGATATCCATAGGACTCGGATATGCTTCCATATCGATCGCGTCGCGCCGCCTGATCGATATGGAAGCATATCATTAAGCGTCGCTCGGGGTGAGCGATGGCATAACAAAGGCGAAAAGGTTATCACCCTGTGCAATACAAACTTTTCACTTAAAAGTGGGACTATACTAGTATAGACCCTTAGATATGGAGTAGTATAGATTTTTAGACCTCAAGTTAGTGTTAGTGAGTTTTCTTGCTCCTGTTTTACTACGCCCTTTTTTCATTCCCTGAATTCTGAACTGCACTAACATTTATGACAGAACGATGTTCGACAAACAACTCTAAACCGAAACAGAGTGAAGCACCATTTCTTGAATGCAACACATTTGGCATCGTTTTCATTGGCACCGCTCACACCATTACTCTAATAGGTTATTGCTAATTTGTACATCCATTCGAAAACGGCACTAGCAGCATGTCATTTTCGAATGGAGGCCATCCCCTTGCCCCGCGTAAAATCGTCCGACCGCATTTGCTCGCCCCGCCCTTCCGCCCTGTCTAAAGTAACGCATCCGGCTACTTGCAATCAAGCTAGCAAAGACTAGCAATGTATGTAAAGTTTCTAACGCTAAAAGCATTTGTACATGTTTGTATGAACCTATACCGCGGAGGCATTACCATGTTTTACGATGTAATCAACCAATAGGAAGGTGCGTGTGGTTCAGCAAGTGTTGATGCCGGCAAAGGCTGTTTTGTTGTTTGCAAGGGACTGTTTGTAGAAAGAAAAACACCTACAGAAGGAAGTGTTCTGAGACTTGCGCTTTATAAGGCTTTGCATAGTTCTCAAACTATTGCTCCTCTATGTACATTTTTCTCGCTGAGGATCGAGGAGAGCTTTTTAGGTGAAGTGATCATTTTCAACTCGATACCACCAACAAAAAGATCGTTGAAAATAACGAAAATTCGTTGTTTGAAGTATTGATTCCAAATAAAACGTAAAGGGTAAAGGGCAGTTTTAATCAATCCCTTCTGGGGTTCGACACGCTTTCTACTTCAACGGGATGTCGTGTTGACAACTTTAGTGCGTATTTGGACCAACCGATGATCTGCGTGCCCAGACGTTGAACAAGTCAGTGCTTTACCCTTCTCAGAGAAGTATGACGATTGAGAAAATGGTTGAAGAAAAAATCCATTGGAATTTGACTGCATAATGTTGAAAAATTACATCGTTATAATGGAATTTCCCTGGAACACGATTGCTGCAGTTATACCAGAAGTAGAACTCTGAAACTGTGCCAATTAAAAATCAAATCATCCTCGTTCTTAGCATAAACCAAACGATAATTAAAACATAAATAAGGTGATTTGCTTTCTTCTCAATTCGGCTCGACTGAATCAGGGTGCTCAGTCATAAAGTAATCGACATTTTTCCTGTCTTTTGTTCAGCATACAATAGAACTCCCTTAACAATATAATCACCACCGTTAGTCGCCACAGTGCACCAGCTGATAGACATGTTAGCGAATCGTTTCTCGTAGTTGTGGGGATACTGGTAGTCGAAGAAATCGCTGCTGCCTTCCAAAGTCTTCAATCTTGATGACTTTTTCTTTTCTAGCAATGTCTTTTTCTCTAGTAACACTTTTACGACAATGTCGCTCAATGCTGCGCGACGGCATTTATTTTAACAGGAATCATAACCGGTCCACCCAAGCTTCGTACAGAGGGGTTGTTAAGGATGCTGAATACGATGGTAATGTCCTTTTGGACGATTACGGCCGGTTTACTTCTTAGTCGATAGTCGTGCCAGGACCACCGACTTTTTAATTCAGCTACCCAGTATGTGAGCACACTGTTCGAATTTTATGAAAATGTTATTTTTGAAGAAAATATTGGATTAAAATTTGTGTTAAAGAGCAGGAAGGCGCCCATATTTCTAGTGTCAAAAAACAACATTGCACCATGCCCTCTTCCAAGAACTCGCGATTTTGATTTGATTGCTAGTAGAATCTGAATCTGTTCACACGGAGTAAGTGACATTTACACTATCAGTCGAATAAAAGTTGCGGCGAAATTTTTGAGTGGATGGCGCAACCTGATCTTTAGTGCACTTTATGCTTGTTTGTTTGCTGTGCATTAAATCGAACTTTAGTTTATTATTTTTCTCTCAAAACAAAGGATGAAATAAGATTAATAAATATAAAAAATAACAATAGATAAAAAATAAAATTATAGAATTATGGGGGGGACGAAACTGTTGAGACGAACATTACCATCATGTTTGTCGACCTAAATTTGTCCTTAGGCGAAGTTAGGCTCACTGTATGTCGTGTCACATCTGTACAGCGTTCTTCCTCCCACGGGCCAGACACGCGAAAACTGCTGTTGTCGTCAACGTGTTAAGGACAACAAGTAAGTAATAGTGGGCGTTTCCTCCAATTTTCATGGGTCTTTTAGCTATACGAAGACTAGCGTTTTTTGAACAAGGTGTATAGAAGCACATCTCGGTCGTTTCTCGCAAAGTTTCTGGAGTTGATTATCCTAAATCCTGCCAGTGACTGTGTGCCCTCTCGGGAGCAACTTGTAATACCACATTCCTCGCGAATCCCTGAAGCAGCAAAGGAGACACTTCTTTGAGTGGTGCCCCGATTTGTTTGCGGCGGCGGGTCCGGCATTTCGACCGAACTACACAGCAGGATGCGTTTAGAATCGAAGAGAACCCAACTCTCATCTCCAGTGATCAGGTATTCCAGGAACTCCTTTTGATGCAGGCGCAGAAGGAGAGACTGGAAACGGATAGATGAACAGATGAACCTATCTGTCAAAACATGAGGGATCCATCGAGCCAGCCCTTTCTGTAGCCGAGGTCTGGAGGCGAATGGGGGCAGTTGATGGATGTGTGCACCCGAGCATCGTCGCAAGGTCCTCTCTGACATCCTCTCTGACAGTGTCAAGAACAAGAGAGTCTTCCACTGAGTGAACGTGTGCCGACCGAGGTTTGCCGTCGAATTCCGTGCCTTCTCCTCTGATGCTGATGAGAGCGCAACAGCGTCTGACAGCGGCAGTGCCCTCTCCCAATGCGTTGTGGATGTTCCGAACGGTTACCATCGCTGCAGTGTCGAAGTCATTCATAGTGGCCTCTTCCACCTCAAAAAACTGTAGTCTTAGATTCAAACCCTGAAATATCAGGAGAGCCTCATGATTATACCATTAATGAATCCACCTTATCGGCGGTAGACTTAGTTAGAGACTAGTGCTTTCATTATAACAAGAGTCTTGATTTCGGAAAGCACATTTCAACAACGTGCAACTCTTACTATGTTACGAACATCATATATCTTCAGGGCTTTAGCAACATTTCTTTAAAAGGTTTATAAAACTTATATACGTCCTCTTGTTAAATCTGTGTATCTGTTTTCTCGCCATATAAAACGAAAGGCATATTTACCATAAAAATGTTGCTAGAAAATAGAAAATGAGTGAAACAACTTCACTCGCAAGCGTTTTCGCCGCGCAGGTTTTTTTTCTATTGTGCTGGTGAAAAAAGTCTTGCACCACAGCGTATTTTTTCAAAATTTTATTGCTTCTTTTGTGAGCAACTTTAATCTACAAAACTGCCATTTACATCCACAACCTTCTGCCATCTGATGGGGACTTCCTTTCTCCCGGAATGAAGTTGGCTGCGACTGGAAGATATGAGCCACCTCGGATTCAAGTTCGATTCGGTCGTGCAAGCACCTATCCCTCAGGTGTTGCTTGAGAACTCGTAAAAGGTGGTATTCCGATGACGCAAGATATGGCGAATAGGTGGATGTGGCAACACCTCCCACGCAAGCTCCTGCAACTTCTTGCTAGACGACCTTGCAACGTGGGGACGAGCATTGTTGTGGAGAAGGTAAACATCCCTCGGCCCCCGCTGTTAGCGCAACATGGCCTCGCTCAGCTTCTGCAGCTGTATAGCGTAGATGCTTGCTGTTACTGCGGTGCCGTCGCCGAGAAGCTCATGATAGGGCATTCCTCGAGAATCCCACCAACAGCACAGCATTACCTTCCTCTGGTGGATGTCCGCCTTTGGTTGCTTCGGAGGTGGTTCTCCTTGAGGGAGCCACTGGGCTGAGTATGGTTAACGAAGAAGACGCAGGATTCATCTCCCGTGATATTTTCGGAAAAGTTCTGATTACGAATTCGTAGTACATTACTGGGCGTAGATCGCGTTGACTGCATCGCGGCTATTTGCAGCGGGGGTCCATTGGTCTTTTGCTGTACGCGCCCTCCTAGCTTAGAGATCGCGCGTCGGCGTCCACGTTGCCACGTTCGATCGATGTCTTGTGCGCTCGCGATGGCAGTCCCGACGAGCAGATCGTGGCGCAGTGGGCAGCGCGTCGATTAATGCGAGAGAGGTCTGTGGTTCGGTTATCACCTTGTTGCAGTGATTGCATCTCAGCTGATTGCTTGGGATTTAGGAGGTTCTAACCTGTGCAACTTTTTTGTGCAATTTTTGCGCATTTTTCCAGCCGTATGTATTTCGCCGCTTGAAGAGCGCAGAAATCAGCCGTGGAATCCCTCTGAGCGAGGAATGCAGTTTCCACACGAGCGGCTTGGATGGCACCCGCCCTGCAGTCTCTTCCCTAGCCCGGTTCTGCTCTAGCTTAGTTCGCCACCGTGGAACACAGCTGCGGACTCACGCGTAGCCAGTCCCGTTGCTGGCAGCGCGCGCTCCAGCCAAGATGGCGCGCTCCAATCAAACGGACCCCCGCTACAAATAGCCGCGATCCGATGACTGATGGAAGCCTTTGCTTTCTCTTCACTGCAATCGTAGTGTTTACATACCATCAGAAGCAACTTGCCACGTATGTGAAATATTCTAGAACCAGCCGTCAGAGCGGCCTGTCGGATCACCGAGAAGTTGCCGGAACTCCTCCAAGGCCACGAGTTCGGTAATTACCGATCAATAATTTAGAGTTAAGGAATTTTTCAAAAGCTCGTATCAAACTTTCTTTCCACCCATTTTTGCGGATTTGTATCTATCGTGTCTACTTCGTAAATTGTTCCGCCGCTTATTTCTCAAAGCAGTTGTTTTTGCAAGTGATCTTGTTCATTCTTTCTTCGGTCAAGTGCATTCGTATTGTCTATAGACTTGAGCTCTAATAAAGAGGCAGGCGCTACAATGCGGCTGATGCTGAGATTTGTTCAGCGTAGAACAAAAGAAAACGTAGACTTAAACACTTAAAGGAATTTCTAGCCGATTCCCTAGAATGAACTGAGGCTTTGAAGGTGCTGTTCACAGAAGAATTAAAGGGATGTTGGGATAACTACACTTGGGTAAGATGTTCCTAAGCTTTCACACTAGGCATGCTCTTACCTAAATATGCTCCTAGTAAGATTCTTCTATTTGAGAAGAAATTTGGGCAGGTAGTGCTGAATATTTGTCGAGATAGAATGTTTAAAGAGCATTTCACATATCATTGAAACAAACGTTTTTCTGTACACTGCAATACTAAAACATGTTGGCATCTGCGGATCCTAAAACTTGTACAAAGACGGGAACACTCAAGGCCACTAAAACGATGGAATAAAAGGACCTAATAATAAGTTCTATTGAAGTAAAGCAGGGTGTGATGTGTTTGCAAAACAGACCGTCTTTATTAAACTGCTTCCGGCATCCAAAAACATTTGACAATCCGATGAACAAGAGTACGTAGATCCAAACGATCAAAGCCACACTAAAACAATAAATAGACTTTATCTCGCAACTATTATCTGTACTTAATAGCACTTTGAAAAGAAAAAAACTACTTACATCCTTGTCCCGCGGCGTGTGAATAGCATGTTGTGTAGCTTTGGAAAGAGGAACAGTAGAAATCTATTTGAGCTTAAAACAAACGAGAACAGGAACAAGCCATTGAAAGCGACTCCTTCGAAGAGCAGCGGTCCGTAGTACAAAGGTATGCTGTCCCCCATGTACTAAATAAAAACAATTTTTTGAAGAACGTCTAGGCAAGAAGCATTACCGAAATAAAATATGAAATCTAAAGATAAAGGGATAAAAAGTGGAATAAAGGTCGACGATAGTCTATCCCTGTGCAGGATGCGCCATGCACTCTACTGTCATGCCATGTCGTGGAGGCGGGTGGCCCGTAGCCGATGTATAAGTGCCTTACTGACGACAAGTCGTCTCCTCTGAAGGAACCATTCGACCGCGGGCGCTCTCTTGCCTCTCCTCCTTCCATGGGTAATTTCTCTGGGCCACCTGATTTTCAGGACTTCTTCCTAATCAGCGTTTTCAGCCTTCTTTCATAGGCTTGCGGACAGTTCATAGTGTGGCAGTGCGCGTCCGTGAAGACTGGTTTGAGGGGCTGTTCAAGCTGTGCGCGTTTGGCTTTGTGTTCTTCTTCGGAGGAGCCTTCTCTCTTCTTCTTCTTCTCCGTGCGCTTGTGGGTTCAGTTTTGTGCATATTCTGTTGTTTCTCATATATCTTTGGGGGTAATCGTGTCGTAGTGTTGCTGTGCTTTATAATGTTGTTCTCATGTTGCAAGTTCTTCATATATTCCGCTGTCATGTTGTTCTTTGTTCACTTAGGCTCTTGTTTGCCTTTTTTCGCCTTGTCGTTGCCTCAGGTGGGGTTTGTTCTCTCCCCAAAGTGGTTTTTTTCTGTCTCATCGGTGTCATTACCTTTTGCTGATTCACTTAACTGGTATATATCTCATACAGTATCGCTCCTATTCCTATAAAGTTCATTGTGTGCTTTATGTTGTTCCACATACTTATATTCATATTTTTTCATGCTTTTATTACTTGTCATTCTATTGCTTTACCATCGATGCTACTTTGTCGTTATTCTTAATCGCGTGCGTGTTATTATATTTTGTGTGTATTTAAATATAAGGGTTTAATTACCCAAGTTTGAGGTGGTCTTCATCTCGAGTGGTCGCTATATTATTTAAACTCAGCGTGGAAGTACTATTTGTGTTGGTTGGAGATTACTTCAATTACCCTGCCCAGAAATGTTTGGTACCAGCTCACCGAAATCAGAGGGATTCCCTGTCATCTGAAAAATGGAAGAATTCTTTGTCCCACGATAAAACGTTTTCAAAATCAAGGCGAGCGGCAGCTAGTGCTACGCTTTATGAACTGAGTTAGATGTGTCGTCAAATTCCACACTACTGCAACGGTCCTGGCAAAGCCAGCTGCTCCGTCATGTGGTTATCGGCCAACAGAACAGCACGATCCCTTCGCTAAATCTCAGTGGGGAGGGGGAGAGGGGAAGGCCATTTTTCAGAAGTGATAGCTAACTACCACCAACTACGTTGAACGCGTGGTAACGCAGTTGCAGGAGGCGCTAGTTTTCGCGTGCAGTCCTATTGGTTCTTGGTTCGGGTTTCCGCCGAAGCCAAGCAAGCTGTCGCGAATGCGATAGCTCGCTCCCTTAAATTCAAACTCCCGCAGGCTACCGTTTCCGCTCGGGTCCCCGATGAGGCGCCACCGATGTCCGACCTGCCCGCGCACGCTACTGATCGGCGGGCCCGACTATGCTCCCCCCCCCCCCCCCTCCATTCTATACTTGCGTCGGCGCGTCGAGCGGCTGCGCGAGCGCGGCTCTGGGGCGCCGCCCGTTTGAGGCGCTTCCATCACCATCCCGGCGACCGCTCGAGCGAAGCCTTACAGTTCCTCTTCGCTCACTTCAGCTGGCTGCATTCCAGGGAGGACGGCGAGTTCGGATGAGGCTCCAGTATGGAGTCCTCACATGAAGAAAGACATTCTTAAAATAGAGAAGGTACAGCAGATCCACGACTTTTGTGGAACAAAGTAATGTCTCCTCCAAATGGATTCAACGCTCTCAGCTATACTGATAGATCAAGGATATTTGGATTAAAGACACTTCAGGAGAGGCGTATTATCTCTGACTGGACATGTTACTTTCGTCTCCTCCGCAAATGGTGGAAATTATCGCATAGTAAGTATCGGGTGTTCGTTCCAACAAGGTAGCGTAAAGGTAGATTTAGCATTTGCTATCGCAGAACTGGGAGGAGGAAATATCCTTTAATGTTCAACAATCTCTTTAATCGCTGCGCTAGGTGGGTAGAATTGCTCACTCCAGACGTATTTGAAGCCGAAAGTAGCTCTGCGTTGTCTTTGCATTCAAGAGACAATCGAAAAGGTTTGATCTTTTCCAGTTGGTGCGGAACTAATTATTGCTTGGTCATACCGCGTCTATTTCAGGTGAGCCTCGGGTATAGGCTCGCATGATGATGGCCGTATGGTGTTGGATGCTGGAAGAACAACAGTTGCAAATTTCCATTTCACCATGATGACAATACGTGTGATTGACGCCCATAGAATATCGATGATTATGCTTGATGTTTATTGAGGATGTTACTGGTTAAACTAGGTCGATGGTTCCAGTTAAGATACTTCTTTCGACTTGCTTTGCTGTCATGAAAATACACAGTTCATACTGCTTTAAAGACTAGTGCAATCTCAATATTTGGCTCTGAAATCATACTATCCTATCGCCTCAGTATTGGTATGATCACCTTCTACCACAGCACGGGACCCTATTTAGACTGGGTTGTTAATGGAGGTAGCTGGTTTGTAAGAGAGGATAGACTTCAGCAAAAATCTTTTAAAAATTTTTCCCACTCTACATGCTATTTCGCTTTCTATGTCGGTACAGTTGGGGCAATATTAGCGACAATGGCTATCACTGAAAGAAGTATTGTCTGACCTGCCCCCACGTAATTCTACAACCTGACGCTTTTGTGTTGACCAGCCAATAATGTTGCTCGAGAGTGGTTTGCATATAAAGAACCACACAACAGCTGGGTTGTTTATACAGGACCGATTCATACTATTTGTTATGTGCTGGTCTAGTGAGTTACGGAGCTTGCTTACCAACAATATGTATGCTTCGAAACAGCAAATTTGTTAAGGTATTGCCATGTAGTACATAAAAACCTTAGCTGTGTGTGGTAATCAAACCATCTCCTAGAGTTTACAACTTTTAGGTGTAAAATAAAGGCACAGCAAAAGAAAGGACAAAAGGATTACTGCAGCTATATTCAGGGCTCGCTTTTAGTATTTCACCTTTATATATCGGCTGCAAATATTTTTGACTTGTTTCCTCCTTTGTTACCATTTTTAAAAACCTGTTTCCGTTATGTTGTTTTTCCTAGTTTTTTGTTTGTACTAGATCTGTTTTAGACTTAGTTAACGATGTGTTCAAGGTTAGGCACACCATTGGGTGCAATAAATAAATAAATTCCACTGCTATATTCTATTGTGGTTGTGCAATGCTGACGTGTGGAATAAGCCATGGATGTCTAGTGTGCTGCGGGTATTGGTGTTGTCATGGGGTAACATTGTTGTAGTCGGTTAGTATTTGGGGGTGAGCCTATTCATTACAGACGGGACTCACTACAGCACGCCCGTGGCACCCACGGCTGGCTTGTGATGCCGGCGTACGCTAATCCAGGCGCTGTCCGGCGCGAGGGGCTAGAGGTTACCCCGCGGGGTCCTCGTCTGCAAGGGAAAGGGCGTGGTCTGCTCACATCACGGGGTCCCCTAACATCTCCCGCGGTATGGGTCTTCTTGCTACCTCGTAGTGCCACGGGCGAATGGGAGACCTCACTCAACAGGGACTTAGCTCCTCGCGAGTGGAGTCACCGATTCGCAACACAGGCCCCTTATCCCTCAAGAGTCAGCGGATAGCTACCTGACCGATGTGGATAGAATAAAGCGCTGGGTCATCCATTGACTGCTCTCTATTAAGCATTGTCGAGGCCAAACACTAATTCAAACGGCGTTCGCGATATCCCGTAAGTAGAATGCACGGCATATCCTGCAAGGGGATTGAAAACACCTACCTTCATCATTATCCTTTATATCTTCTGTACCACTCTCTGTACTCGATGCGCGGTGATAATGTACTCTCGCCTCGTCCTCCCTTCCTACTATCAACGGAATGATTCTAGGTCGCAGAGGCACTTCGAGGTGCGATGCGCGTTGGGGGAGGCAGCCTATGCGTCGTCCTCCTTGAGCGTAGCAGTAGGCTGTGATGATGTGGGATTTTTCACTGTACACAAGCTGAAGCGCACGTACGTGCACTTCAGCTGGTTGCGCGTACGTGCAATGCAGGTTGCGACAAGAAGGGCTCAGATCAAACGGTACGTCACGAGTGAACTAAACGGGTAAAAACTCGTCTTTCAAGAGGGAAATGTCACGTCACGTCGAAAGTGTGCTTGAGTACTGATAGGCTGCCCCCCCCCCCTACTCCGACGCGCATTGCGCCCACTTTGAAACGAGATGTAAATCGCGGGATGCGACTTCTAACATTGATTCCATTTCTGGGTTCCTTATCTGGTAAAACGCTTCTGAAAACAGTTTTGTGGACCATTTTCAGTTCACCTTCCTGGACCTCTGTCTGCGCACAAAGTTTACCACTCAGAAGAGGGTGAGCGCAAGTTGCCTGGAAACAGAGCTGACGGCCGAACAGTTGTGGCGCAGTGGATATGGAAGCGACGAGGTGAAAGAGAGAGGGGTTGGTGGTTCTAATCTCCTTTGGTGCAATGCCCTTGCGCTTCTTATAAAAGGCGAACACAATCAACCAAAGCACTCTTTGTCGCCAGAATGGAAACCTAATTCATAGGTATAATTTCACTTTCACGACTCCAAGGGTGGAAATGTTAATCGCCCAAACTTCCCACAGAGGTTGTTGTTGTTGTACAAGGCGCTGGTCATTTATATGATGGTCGATTTTAAAATTTTAATTGATTATGGTGAGTTACGGTAGGTATGAATGCGTAAGGGTCACTCAGTTCGATAGTACCTATGAATCACCTTCCTATTCTGTCAACATTTTTCGTTTCAGTTTTACATGAAGGTTGATTGTGGTGTCTATTTTTTAGGAAGTGCAAAAATATTGAAGAGCAGCAGAGTAGAACCAAAAATCATTCTGTTTTGCCACGGAGCTTCGCACTGTGCATTCATTGCTTAGAGACCAGCTCTGTTTCCAGACTACTTAGGCTCACCCTCTTGTGATTTCGCTGACAGAGGGCCAAAAATAGAAACCTAAAATGGCCCACAGCTGAGATCCCAGACGCATCTATCAGATTTTGAACAACATTTGTAATCAGGATTCGAAGCTGAATCGCGTGACATATGGAGTTGTTGCAGAAGAAAGTTGGAGTATGTAGAAATAGGCAGTTATCTCTTATCACTTTTTTTGGCCAAATTGCTCTGGATGTTATTATAGGTTATTATAGGTTATTTTCGTCCCCCCCCCCTTCATGTGCCACCTCATCGCGGTGAAGGGGTGAACATCACTTTGTGATGGCTAACGGCACAAACGGTCACGCAGTACGCGACGCTTTGTCGTGTATGGGCGGTTCTCCTGTATCCCTGCCCAGGAACATGTGAGTAACCAGACCACCGGTATGGCTCAAACAACTAAACCCGTGCCCCAGTCCTCCGCGCGCCGGAGGTGGACTTCTACGACGTCGGTTGCATCCACCTCCGGCGAGGGGCCATCTAATCTCGGAGTTAAACTATCAGGACGTCACTGGAATCGGACTACCGGAAACTCCCTCTCACCACGACACGGAAACTGCCTATTCGTCTGCACTTATAACTGTCGTTCGATCGCATCTGAGCAGGATCTTCGGACACTGCTTTACAGAAGCCGCAACATCAAATACGACGTTATGGCGCTGCAGGAAACGAAAGGCAGAACGGAAACCATAAGAAGGACCGACCACAACGAGCTTCTCATTATCGGAGCAAAGGTGGACAGAAAGAATATTGGCGGAGTTGGATTTCTCGTCAATTCGACAGTGCACCACCTAGTAGACTCTTACAAGATCATCAGTCCGCGAGTAGCTGTTCTTCTTCTGGAAACCAAAGATCAAGGAACCATCTCCATCATAAATGGATATGCTCCAACATCTGCGGCCACAGATGAAGAAAAGGAGGAATTCTACAAGCGGTTCGAAAGGACTGTCAACGACGAGAAGAGCTACTACAAAGTTGTTGTTGGTGACTTTAACGCTATCGTCGGTACGAATGATCACGACGAATGGAGGCTAGGACCACATGGAACTTCCTCAAGGAACGAAAACGGAGAGCGCCTGATAGACTTCCTATCCGCGTGCCGTCTCTACCATGGAAATTCTATGTTTAAGAAGCCTTCAAACCGACGATGGACCTAGGAAAGCCCAAATGGAGAAACACGTTCGGAGATCGACCATGTTCTTACAAACAGACGCTGGAGTCTGTTTGACGTCTCCGTGCTGCCTTCGTTTGACACCGGCTCGGATCACCGTCTTGTCCGTGCGAAGCTGACTCTCAAAAAGAAAATGTTCAAGCGTGACACTCATAAACCGGCACCGGTGAGGATCCCCACATTCAAGTCTGAGGAGTTGGAATATGCAATAAAGTCGTATGATTGGAATCTTCTTGAAGATCCATCGGAAGACTACGACCTTCTCTCCAAAGGACTGTTGAAATGTGCTAGCAGCTCTTGCGGAGCCACATCACCGTCTGCTTCAAGACTCAACGCACATGCGATTAAGCTCTTGGAGCAAAGAAGAGCTGTTAAACTGGATCCTAACGCTTCCCATCTGGAAAAAGTCACCATCTCGAAGGCCTGTCGAATTGCAGTGAAGGAGTCCATTCAAGCCTACATAAGATTGAAGCTGTTAGAAGCCGCTGGGAAAGGTTCAAGCACAAAGCGCTGCAAACGAGATCTCTGCAACCAGAAAGCAGTAATGTCAGCCCTTGTGGATAAGGATGGAACGACGCAAACGCCTCGAAGAGCGATGGAGGCCATCGTTCAAGAATTCTACACAGATCTGTTTCGTTCTTCCATCACTGTCCCGAAATGCTTGATGCCACCAGCTGAGGAAGTACCTCCCATTCTGGAATCAGAAGTTGCTCATGCCATCAGAAGGATGAAGCCGGGAACTGCTCCCGGACCGGACGGCATTTCTGCTGATCTCCTTCGTGCGGGTGGCAGTGCCCTCTGCTCACTTCTTGCCAAGCACTTCAACCACTACCTTCGACTTGGTAGGATTCCGGACTCATGGAAGGAGTCGAAAACAGTTTTAATCTTCAAAAAAGGTCAGCAGGAGGATATCAACAACTATCGACCCATCAGTCTTCTCTCGGTTGTGTACAAGATCTTCACCAAGATACTGCTTAACCGCATGGAGCGTTGCTTGGATGAATATCAGCCAGTGGAGCAAGCAGGGTTTCGCAAGGATTTCTCCTGCATGGACCATATTCAGACGTCTCCCAGCTCATCGAGAGGAGCCGCGAATACCACCTCCCACTTGTCCTTGTCTTCGTGGATTACAGGAAAGCGTTCGACTCTGTGGAAATCAACGCCGTTTTGAACGCACTTGTGCACGCTGGTATACCATCGCCCTACATCCGACTTCTCGACGAATGCTTCTCGAACACATCGACTACCATCCAGCTGTTCGATAGAAAGCTTAAAATTCCTATCGGGAAAGGAGTACGGCAGGGAGACACGATTTCTCCCAAGTTATTCACAGCGGCACTCCAGGATGCCATGAAAGACTTGAACTGGGACGATAAAGGCTACCTTGTCGACGGTAAACGGATCAGCAACCTTCGCTTCGCCGACGATATTGTTCTCATCTCTACCAGCACGGCAGAAGTCGAGGAAATGCTGAACGAGCTCGATGTGGCAGGTATGAATATTGGATTGGACATGAATATGTCCAAAACGCAGTTTATGGTCAACCAGTGGTGTGACACGGGACTCGTAAGGTTAAATGGAGTCGCTCTACAACAGGTCGACTCCTTCGTCTATCTGGGAAGAGAGCTGAACATGGATAACGACCTCGCTCCTGAAATCGCCCGCAGGAGACGCGCAGCATGGGCAGCCTTCAGTTCGATTCGCGAAGTCACCGATCAGGTCAAGGATCCCGGCCTCAGGGCCTCGATGTTCAACGCCTCTGCCTGCGATGTGTTACGCGACGGAAACCTGGCCCGACAACAAGACAATCGCCAGAGCGATGCAAACTACGCATCGTGCACTGGAGAGATGTCTTCTAAGGACAAGCCTTCGTCAGCAATGGCAGGAAGGCCTACGAAGCTCGGAGCTACGGGAGAAGTCGCAATTAGCAGACCCGCTGCAGTGCATGAAGAAGTCCAAATATCGCTGGGCCGGACACCTGCTTCGACGAAAGGACGATAGATGGAGTCTCCGTGTCACAGAATGGCTCCCGAGAGACCACAAGAGACCACTGGGACGACCGCCAACGCGATGGGCAGACTCATTCTCAAGATCTTTCAGAGAGCGGAGTCTGCCTCACTGGATGCAAACAGCCAGAGATCGAGCGGTCTGGAAGAGTTGTGGTCCCCGCTGAGAAGACCTCCAGCCGACAAAAGGACCATCAAAGTATCAAAGTAAGTAAGTATTTTTGAAGAAAAGATGTAGCGACGCGGTTTTTGAGTGTTCATGCTCTACGACTTCAACCAATGATGAGCAATTGAGGCAACTCGTAATGCTCGTCATGCTAACGCGGCTGTTTAATCAAAGCCAGACACTGCGATCCGAAAGATAGGATAAAGGGTAGGATAAAGGATAAAGGACGCGTTATTCAATCTCCTTTGGGATGCGCCACGCATTCTATTTCTACGGGATGTCGTGAAGGGGAGTTGAATGCGTATTTGGCCATACAATGACTTGCGGTGGCCAGCCGATGAACGAGTCAGCGCTTTATCCTTCCCAGACACGTCTGGTACCATTTCACCGACCCCGGAGGGATGAAAGGCTTGGTTGGCCTGGGCGAGAAATCCGAACCATGAACCTGGTATCGGGTGCAGGCGACAGTCGGCGCCTCCTCCGACTGCGCTCCACGCGCCCATCCGAAAGATAGCAGCAGATATATGTGTCCAATCTTCTACACTATTACGGCATCTGGCCCCATCGACATGGTGAATAAGAAGCAGAAATGGGTACCCTATGACTTCACTGACGAGCAACGCCTGACCGACACAGCAAAAATCTGAAAAACTATGTAAAATATGTTTCAATAGTTGAGAAGGATGTGGCCAGCAGTGGTTGCCAAGGATGGCCGTCCCGATCCAGGTCAACGCTCAGCTCCATTCTTCGAAAGCCACCCAGTAGAACTTAACGCAGTCAGGCATCGAGGTTCTCCCTCAGCCTCCTTATTCTCCAGACCACTCCCCAACTGACTATCATTTTTTCTGAGCTCTATGCAAACCTGCGACAGCAGTAGTTCTGGAACACCTTGGCACCGCCCTACGAAAGTTCATTGATTCTTATGATCTAGATTTCTGTTGTAGAGTGCTACATGCCTTATAGAAACGTCGGAAAAGCTGTGCTGGACCGAGCGGCTTTCATATTGATGAATATGGTTGTGCATGAGCCGACTTGTCTCTACTGGCCCAGAAATTTAAGCGTCATTTAAGCAGCACCTGATTTCCAGTGAGCGTGAGCGGGAAGGCGACATAGAGGTCTAATAGGAGAGCGCAGACGTCGCAACACTGTAGCTGGACCGTAATCACGTAGAAACTCACCTCACCGAATGTCCTCCACCCCTGTAATTAACGTAATAAAACGCATACCGACTTTAAGTATCCCAGCTGCACTAGCATTTCACCTTATAAAGCGAAAAAGCGAGCAAGGTGTGCAGCACCAATCCGACCACAGCAGGAATCAGAATAAGCAGGGATGCTAAGATTCGAAGTCCAGTGGTCGCCTCAACGCTCATAGTGGCTGAAAACAACCAACGTTGATGGCATTAATATGAGTAAACTGATAATCGTCGGTTAGAAGTCATCGAGGTATTATAGTTCTTTGCCTGCGAAATCGGACTATGTGTCTGGACCCAGAATTGAGGTTCTCTTCTCGGGAAGGTACGGCGCACTGTATCTCCTCAAGAACGGTGAGTTCGTAACGGATCTGCCAGTGAAGGGCAAACACTGATTTGATCATGGACTGACCACTGAAAGTCATTGTACAAGCCGAATAAACATTCAGACCACCCACCATGCAGAAATAGAATGCGTGGAGCGTATTGATCAACAAGGCCTTCTATCCTATCCGAAATTTTCGAAAATTTACCACCAGTTATATTGGATATAAGATTATAGTTGCCTCAGCAAAGAAAGTTCTTTTAGCACAAATAAAGCGTAGCTACTTAAATCTCAGCTACATCACAGAGCACTAGACCTCGATCGGTATCTGTCGTCTAAGTACTCCCAAGTAATTGAAAAGTTAAAGCTTGTGAACCGAGCTCGTCAAAATTGGCATTAGTTTCATCAGAGATGATTCAATGTTATGTGGTATTCCTTATAAAGTACACTACTGTTACTTAAAATGGACACTCTTGTAAACAGAGTTGATGTGTTTCAAATCAGCGTGAACGTCCGCCAAATCGAAATGACCTCCTTACGCGTTAAACTATGGAATCTCCGAAATTGTTAGAATAATGTTGTGCTCAAGAAAAATTGGGTATAACTTTTTTTGTCTTTTTTATTCAGCTGCGCGAATAAGTGTAATAATTTTGTTTTAAAAAATAGGGAAAAGGTAAGAAATTAAAACTTGCTTTAAAGCGCGACAAGGCAGCAATCAGTTAGTGCATTAAAAGAAGGGATCGCGCTTATGAAAAGTTGTTAGCGGTTTTTGTTTAATGGATAGGGCAAATGTCGCATAAATAAGGTGTCAAAATGAGTATATCTGCTTATCACAACTGCTTTTGTTGAATCGTTTATAAGTGTGAAACTCAATGCAAACAGAAATAATGCTATCAGTCGAATAAAAGTCGCGACGACTTACCAGGATACTATCTCAACGGTAGGTCGGAACGGCGCAAGTGTAGTATATGGGCAGAACCGCCTCTCTCTGGGTAGTAACAAACTGCAGGTATCTCGACCCCAATACAACTCTGCGCAGAGTTAGGGGCGACGGAAGTCGCGGGTTGGCGCCCTGTTGATTCATGTGCTTCACAGCTGACGGGCGCGCACGGGATGAGGGCTCGTATCGCGGCTAAGCGCAGTGCACAGGTGGCGTAGTAGGGAAGAGCTCGGGCTCGTAAACGCGGGGTCGGGGTTTGGGTCCCGCAGACTGCGTTCGTTTTGCACTTTTGCAAAATCCATGTTTATCATATAGGTAATCCACCTAGGGGTATTATAGTGTGTTATTGAGCATGTTTACATATAACATATCACCCATACCGTTTTCAAGTGTGGTCCAGGCAGGGTCACCGATTTCGCTGAAACTTTGTCTAGGGGGGTTATTTGGGGTGCTGATCACGAATCTGACATCCGTTTTTCACGATGCGGTCGGAGGCCACCCATACCGTTAACAAGGGTGGTCCAGGCAGGGTCACCGATTTCGTTGAAACTTTGTCTAGGGGGTTATTTGGGGTGCTGATCACAATCTGACATTCGTTTTTCACGATTCTGCCTCTACCTACCGTCATCGGCAGAAGCTTTAAGAATGTAATCCTCTGCCTTCCTGTATCTATATTATTCAGCCGAATCGTGAAGAACGGATATCAGATTCGTGATCAGCACACCAAATAACCCCCCTAGACAAAGTTTCAGCGAAAAAATTTTTTTTGACCGAAGTCCTGTCGGTGGAGTCGGAACTTTTTACTAGTGCCACAAAATATCTATCGTTACATAATTATAGCTTCACACAAGTAGGCTTAAAATAAGTGACACACAGAAGTGAACATTTTAGCAAATCTGTAGTTTGAAGCATCCCACCATATATATGTTATATGTAAACATGCTCTATAACACATTATAATACCCCTAGGTGGATTACCTATATGATAAACATGGATTTTGCAAAAGTGCAAAACGAACGCAGTTTGCGGGACCCAATCCCCCGACCCCGCGTTTACGAGCCCGAGCTCTTCCCTACTACGCCACCTCTGCACTGCGCTTAGCCGCGATACGAGTCCTCATCCCGCGCGCGCCCGTCAGCTGTGGAGCACGTGAATCAACAGGGCGCCAACCCGCGATTTCCGTCGCCCCTAACTCTGCGCAGAGTTGTATTGGGGTCGAGATACCTGCAGTTTGTTACTACCCAGAGAGAGGCGGTTCTGCCCATATACAACATTTGCGCCGTTCCGACCTACCGTTGAGATAGTATCCTGGTTAGAAGAAGGGATGGCGCAATATCATCTTTTGGCGATAAAATGGTTGCCTTCCTGCTCTTTAAGACAACTTTTAAACCATTTTTTCCTAGAAAATGAGAACTTTATAAAATTTCAAACAATGAGCAAATAAACAAAAACTGGAAAGGAAGAAAAAAGAGAAAATAAGAAAAATAAAAGAAGAAGAAAACTTTCCTTGAACAAGAAATTTCTCTAAGCTTATTGGAGAGTCTCTAGTTTAATTTGGAAGGAGCTCGCCTTGATTTCGAAGATTTTCAACTTGATTTCTAAAGCGGTAAAGTATTCAATTCGGCGTGAAAATGAATATGAATAAATTGCATAGCAGTATGGCAATCTCAGAATCAAACATGCAGCAATGTCTCGCTTTTATTCAGTTTAAAGCAAACTGTGGAACTTGAGAAGCAATAAGAATAAAAAAGGATAAAGGACGACGTTACTCAACCCCTTCTGGGATGCGCCAGCGCATTCTACTTCTACGGGATGTCGTGGAGGCGACATGAATGCGTATTTGGCCATACAATGACTTGCGGTGGCCAGCCGATGAACAAGTCAGCGCTCTATCCTTCCCAGACAAGTCTGGTACCAATCACCGACCCCGGAGGGATGGAAGGCTTGGTTGGCCTGGGCGGGAAATCCGAACCAGGAATCTGGTATCGGGTGCACGCGGCAGTCGCGCCTCCTCCGACTGCGCTACACGCGCCCTGAGAAGCAGTAGAAATGAAAAATTTATAACAACCCACCTTTGGCAGGGTTTAGAGGGGCGATCTCCCGACTGTGAGCGACTGAATAAAAGTTGGACTTGGGTCTCGTCGCAGGCCTAATGGAGAAGGTTGGTTGTTCTCAGACGCGGTCATGAGATGGCGACTTGCTGAGGTGATTTGTGTTGTGAGAACTCTCGCACTGTGGTGTCGTGGGAAATTCCTCATTTCGAAGACCACTAACCACAAGGCACGAGACAGATCTGCAGTCAGCTATGGAGAAGCAGCACATCTCGACGGCCTCTTAAGCATATTCCTCGGCACTGGGAACGTTGCTCTATCCATGCAAAACACAAAATGTGAAAACAGCTAAGCCAGCCAATGCCTCGCAGCTGACGCGCATGTAGTTGTAGCAGGCAAGGGTACGAACAAAGCTTCAAGCATGTGTTGAAAACATTTCCCGTTGGCACATAAAGAGTAGTCAATTTCCCGGTAATCAATTTCTATCTATAATTTCAATCAGCGGGTCCGAAATCACTTATGAAGGGTACGGTGAAACTGAAAGGACAGGGTGGCCGCTTACTAGGCTTCGCCATTCATTTCACCTCAATTGGTAATGTTCATCGTGAAGGCAAGACTATCTTTGAATTTTCAATTTACTCACCCAGAGAGTGAACACAATATTTAAATTTATTTAAGTTCAGCAAATTTAGCAAATAAACTTTTTTGTGTCCAATTATTTATCGTCTGCCTATTTCTTGGCTATCACTTATTTATTTATTTTCTCAATGACTTTATTTTCGAGTTTTGAGTTTTGATCGCAACAAAACATCCTGTAACAACATATAGCCTCTCTACCAGCCGCTGCAGGCTTAAGCAAATGTGTTAGGACTTTATTTTCGTCCTACATGAGCTGCCCCTCCTACCCGAAAAAGCTTCATGCCATTCGTTTCTGTTTCCTTTTCTTAGTGGATATTAGCTATTTTAATTTTGGTTACATAGCCAGTTTTACGCGTATGTTGATTTTTTCCCACTTGGCTGAGTATTGTTATTGGCAAGCACAATAAACAATGAACAAACGAAAAAACAACAAAACTTTATAAAAATCTCTTTTTTTTGTGAGAAACAGAGGTTTGAAACTTGTCTCAAGGAGCAGGAAGGCGACTATTTTTAGTGCCAAAAGAAGATATTGTGCTACGCCTCCCTGCAGGATGTCGCAATTTCTATCCAACCGATAGCAAAATTTTAGTTTGCATGGAATTTCACAGCTATAAACGATGCAACAATATTGTGAGGAGCACACCAAGCATTAAACACAATGGTTATAACAGAAGGACAGGAATAATGGCTATTAACCAAGCTAAAAGCAGAGTAACAAACTCATGAAATAACACCCTAATGAAGAGAGAAAGAAAAAAGGCAAGATCGTATCCTCAATTTGATGCTTCGGATGAGCATTAGTTACACTATCAATTGAACAAAAATCGGGGAGAGCTTCGCGAGTGCACGGCGCGATCTCATCTATCAACACCAAATGCTTTCGGATTTTGCCCTTCATCACAAAGTTTAATTTATTATTTTTTTATTATTTTACTCGAAAAATAAAAAGTTTGTGAAGTTCTTTCGGGATGCTGAACTAAAAGGAAGAAAGTAATACCAAATTTTCCTTAAACGAAATTATTTCTAACCATCTTGGAGGGACTGTAGTTATCCCGCTAAGAAGCTCGTTTTGGATTGAAAGACGTTGTTTCAATTTGAGGGGTGCAAGTTTGTATAGAAGTGTGTCCAATTTGATTTGAAGTTAGACATGAAACGTGTTCAACTTTATTTGAAAAGTGTTCAGTTTAGGCTGAAAATGGTAAAACGGGAGACGGCGCGGCCCAGTGTGTTTCCAGCCAAGGAAAATAGAAAGTTTATTAATGGTAAATCAACTGGGAATTCAATTTAACGTTGACTAATCTGTTATGGTGGCATCAAGCATTTGGAGACAGTGCTGGAAGAACGAAACAGATCTGTGTAGAATTCTTGAACGAGGGCCTCCATCGCTCTTCGAGACGTTTGCATTGTTCCATCCTTATCCACAAGGGCTGACATTATTGCCTTCTGGTTGCAGAGATCTCGTTTGCAGCGCTTTATGCTTGAACCTTTCCCAGCGGCTTCTAACAGCTTCAATCTTCTGTGATCTTGAGTGGACTCCTTCACTGCAGTTCGACTGGCCTTCGAGATGGTGACTTTTCCAGATGGGAAGCACTAGGATCCAGTTTAAAAGCTCTTCTTTGCTCCAATAGCTTAATCGCAAGTGCGTTGAGTCTTGAAGCAGACGGTGATGTGCCTTCGCGAGAGCTGCTAGCACATTTCAACAGTCCTTTGGAGAGATGGTCGTAGTCTTCCGATGGATCTTCAAGAAGATTCCAATCATACGACTTTATTGCATATTCCAACTCCTCACTTGAATGTGGGGATCCTCACCGGTGCCGGTTTATGAGTGTCACGCTTGAACATCCTCTTTTTGAGAGTCAGCTTCGCACGGACAAGACGGTGATCCGAGCCGGTGTCAAATGAAGGCAGCACGGAGACGTCGAACATACTCCAGCGTCTGTTTGTAAGAACATAGTCGATCTCCGAACGTGCTCCATTTGGGCTTTCCCAGGTCCATCGTCGGTTTGAAGGCTTCTTGAACATATAATTTGCATGGTAGAGACGGCACGCCGATAGGAAGTCTATCAGGCGCTCTCCGTTTTCGTTCCTTGAGGAAGTTCCATGTGATCCTAGCATCCATTCGTCGTGATCATTCGTACCGACGATAGCGTTGAAGTCACCAACGACAACTTTGTAGTAGCCCTTCTCGTCGTTGACAGTCCTTTCGAATAGCTTGTAGAATTCCTCCTTTTCTTCGTCTGTGGCCGCAGATGTTGGAGCATATCCATTGGAGATGGTTCCTTGATCTTTGGTTTACAGACGAAGAACAGATACTCGCGGACTGATTATCTTGTAAGAGTCTACTAGGTGGTGCACTGTCAAATTGACGAGAAATCCAACTCCGCCAATATTCTTTCTGTCCACCTTCGCTCCGATAATGAGAAGCTCGTTGTGGTCGGTCCTTCTTATGGTTTCCGTTCTGCCTTTCGTTTCCTGCAGGGCGATAACGTCGTATTTGAGGTTGCGGCTTCTGTAAAGCAGTGTCCGAAGATCCTGCTTAGATGCGATCGTACGACAGTTATAGGTGCAGACGAATAGGCAGTTTCCGTGTTGCGGTGAGAGGGAGTTTCCGGTAGTCCGATTCCTATGACGTCCTGATAGTTTAACTCCGAGATTAGATGGCCCCTCGCCGGAGGTGGATGCAACCGACGTCGTAGAAGTCCACCTCCGGCGCGCGGAGTCTTCTCAGTCTTCTCTCGCTTGTGTACAAGATCTTCACCAAGATACTGCTTAATAGTATGGAGCGTTGCTTGGATGAGTATCAGCCAGTGGAGCAAGCAGGGTTTCGTTAGGATTTCTCCTGCATGGACCATATTCAGACTGTCTCACAACTCATCGAAAGGAGCCGCGAATACCACATCCCATTTGTTCTTGTCTTCGTGAATTATCGGAAAGCGTTCGACTCTGTGGAAATCAACGCCATTCTGAACGCGCTTGTGCATGCAGGTATACTATTGCCCTACATCCGACTTCTCGACGAATGCTTCTCGAACACATCGACCACCATCCAGTTGTTCGATCGAAAGCTTAAGATTCCTATCGGAAAAGGAGTACGGCAGGGAGACACGATTTCTCCTAAGCTATTCACAGCGGCACTCCAGGATGCCATGAAGGACTTGAACTGGGACGATAAAGGCTACCTTGTCGACGGCAAACGGATCAGCAACCTTCGCTTCGCCGACGATATTATATAAAACTCGAGAAAATACTACGGTACGAGCTCAATATGTCAGGTATGAAAGTTGGATTAGACATGAATATGTCCAAAACGCAATTTATGGTCAACCAGTGGTGTGACATGGGACTCGTAAAATTAAATGGAGTCGCTCTTCAACAGGTGGACTTCTTTGTCTATCTGGGAAGAGAGATGAACATGGATAATGACCTCACTCCTGAAATCGCTCGCAGGAGACGCGCAGCATGGGCAGTCTTCAGTTCGATTCGCGAAGTCACCGATCAGGTAAGGGATGCCGGCCTCAGCGCCTCGATACTCAATGCCTCTGTACTGCCTGCGATGTGTTACACGACGGAAACCTGGCCCGATAACAAGACAATCGCCAGAACAATGCAAACTACGCATCGTGCACTGGAGGAATGTCTTCTGAGGACAAGCCTTCGTCAGCAATGGCAAGAAGGCCTACGAAGCTCGGAGCTACGGCAGAAGTCGTAATTAGCAGACCCGCTGCAGTACATGAAGAATTCCAAACATCGCTGGGCCGGATACCTGCTTCGACGAAAGCACGATAGGTGGAGTCTCAGTGTCACAGAATGGCTCCCGAGAGTCCATAAGAGACCACTGGGACGACCGCCAATGCGATGGGCAGACTCATTCTCAAGATCTTTCAGAGAGCGGAGTCTGCCTCACTGGATGCAAGCAGCCAGAGCGGTCTGGAAGAGTTGCGGTCCCCGCTGAGAAGAACTCCAGCCGACAAGAGGACCACCAAAGAATCAAAAGTAGTCTGTTATGTGCTATAACGACAGGCAATTTGAAAAAAGGTTACAAACTAAAGCCTAGGGAAAGGGAAATGATCTGATTTTCCCTCTAAATGAGCTCATAGACTAAACTATTTTCTTTACACATTCTCATTGAGATCTCTATATCCTGAGTTGTTAGGGCCTCACCACTTGAAGTTCCATAGCAGTTCCAAGAAAACAGAAACGCTCAAAATGAACCCAATCTACAGCCTCTGTTGCTGGTCTAACAAGGAAAGGTTCCCAACTCAAGGTGAGCTTTTGCGATGCTATTTTGACAGGATGTAGGGCCCTGAGCGGAGTCCAAAACCGCAGTCAGTTTTTGATGAACACTGTTTTAAAGACCTGAGAAGGAGGTCTGAAAGCGTGCGCACATCAATCGTCAATCTCTACGACACACCATGAGATGTGCCTCGGCGGCGCAGTTAGTAAGAGTGCCGCCGAGGCACATCTCATGGTTTGTCATAGAGATTGACTATTCTTGGCACACGTTTCCACACCTCTTTTTCCAGTCTTTAAAAATGTTCGGCAAAACTGTGGTTCTGGACTCCGCTCACAGGGCCCTGCATCCTGTCGAAATAGCATCGGAGAAGCTCACCTTGAGTTGGGAACCTTTCCTTGTAAGTGTTATTGGCCAGCTTCCATGCTGTGGCCTTGAGGGTATTTGCTCTCTCGCCTAAATCTAACGAAGTAGCGATGAGTTTATAGGAGTAAAACACAGACGTTGCCACGCCAACAGCATCTCACACAAAAGCCAGTGAGGAACAATCTTCTACCTGCTTCTCCCTGAGAACGAATGACCACTTATTCTTCGTTGAACGCGTGATCTGTGGGTGTAGTGAAGGGTACTATGTGAACATCGACGTGTCCACCTGCCACCTAAGTGTATAGCCGACAAGACAGAATTACCGGAGCGAAAGAAAGAGACAACCTTCCTCTGTCCCACGATAGAAAATAAGGGCCTGCTGCACCTTTACGAACGATAACTACTCTATAATCAGTGCTGTGAGAAATCACAAGAAGATGTTCTTCCACAGGACCTTTTCTTCCGAAGAGTGTTTGCCGTAAAAGAGGACTAATTCTCTAACGATGATTGTTCACTGTGGTCTTCCTCCTCACAGTCATCGTCAGGTGTCCAGTCAACATGCACCTCCTCATCGAAACGCACCTATGAAACCAACTGAAACGTGTAGAAAGGTCCCATTTTCATTACACTTTTTCTAACCTGGACTCCATTTTCTTTCTGACAGTCAATACTCCATATATGGCGTCCAGGGGGAGTCCTTTTATGGCATCCGCAATCGCAATGTCTCTCTTTGTCGGAGAAGTAAAATCGTGTGTGAAAGTAGAAAGCAGTGGGACGACAACACTTTCACGTGAGAGCGACATTTTTAGCACAATTATGTATGTACCGATATGGCCCATAATATTCAACAGTGAGGTGCGCGTATTTGTGTACAGTTACGGCATTATTGGTGATATGCTATGATATGCTGATGGTGCAGCTAGGCATTGTTGAAAAACTAGCACATATGAAGGCGCAAATGGAAAGCCTTCTTGCTTTGTAAGCATTGATGGTCTAAAATTGACTCCTGTGATTATGAGAAAGCGTAATAACAAAAAGCTACTACGTGCAAAAATACCGGCAGTATGCGGACTCGAACTCGAAACCACGCCGGCGTGCTTCCATGAGGCGGCACTCTTACCAACAGCGCCGCCGAGGCACATCTCATGGTTTGTCATAGAGATTGACTATTCTTGGCACACGTTTCCACACCTCTTTTTCCAGTCTTTAAAAATGTTCGGCAAAACTGTGGTTCTGGACTCCGCTCACAGGGCCCTGCATCCTGTCGAAATAGCATCGGAGAAGCTCACCTTGAGTTGGGAACCTTTCCTTGTAAGTGTTATTGGCCAGCTTCCATGCTGTGGCCTTGAGGGTATTTGCTCTCTCGCCTAAATCTAACGAAGTAGCGATGAGTTTATAGGGAAAATGGACAAGGCATACCATATACAGGCGGTCGTTGCGGGACCATTCGAACTTTAGGGCTCCAGCATACAGACCTATCAACAGAGGCGAGCTAGTGACAGCGATGTTAGTCAAGGGTAGTAATGTCGTTATCACTTCTGAGCAGATAAATTAATTGGAAGTTAAAGTTAAAGCAGGAAGAAAACAGTTGAACAAAGAACAGACGTTGATATCGGGCAATTAGCCTCCAATAAAATAGCTCATAAAATGTCTGGCTATGTTCTGCCTCATACGAATAATACTTCAGCAAGGATACCTCCCGACTACAATTCTAGGTTTCACGTCACATGCAGTTTCAAGGAATTACGTATGTGCAAGAGAGGAAATTTAAGAAGCATTCTTGGGCTTTCTAAGTCCAAGGTGTCACTTACTGGTTTCAATGAAGCGGAGTCAACAGCTGCGAGTTTTCATGCAGTTCGAAAACAATGTTGCACTGCCACAAAGTCCATGGGCCAAAACTATTAAGGCATAAATTCTATTAAAAAACGAAGGCATAATTTTAAAATCACAGGGTCGAAGCATGATACAGCACTTGCCACACTCACCGTAGCGGGCTACACAAGATATAAATAGCTTCCATTGCAAAGCATAGTCAACACACCAAAGTGCTGCCATAGTCCTTAAAAACACAAAAAGCATTACTGTACCAACCTTCATTACCTGTTATCTCTCATTCACTCATTTGCCAGACTTGGAATTTGTGTCGAAGGCCTGATGCTCCGATGATTCCGCAACGATCACCTGTATGAAAAATCCGTACAATTTCTGAGGAAAATCGTCGCTATTTTTGAAGGTTTAGTGATTTGATGTGGGGCGCTTATAAGTTGTCAAGGCTTACAAGCTCTCATTCACATTACCACCACTGCTCGACGTATTCTCGAGCTCATTATCACAACAGGAACTGTTATGAAGATTTCCTAAATGTCCTTGGACGGTAGAAACTGCTTACAAGTGGAAAGACTACGTTAAGGAGAAGAGAGAATAGTGACAAAATCGTCTAATGGGTAGTCCAAAGGAGCTCCATATGCTCACGTGTAAGTATGTAGGTAGTATGACAGAAAAAGAAAAAGTAATTTCTTAATTAACTAAAATCTTCACATAGAAATTAGTTTCGTACAGGAGCATGCTGTTTGTCGTTTTGTTGTTCATTTATGCAGCACACGAGGCAAAGTGGATCAAAAGCGGTTCAGCGGCTTAGGGTTCCAATTTGTTCCTAGTTTCCGGGGGTATAAAACTGGCTCTCTTGTGGACATTTCGGGAGCGTGTAGCGCAGTCGGAGGACGCGCCGGCTGTCGCTTGCACCCGATACCAGGTTCCTGGTTCGGATTTCTGGCCCAGGCCAACCAAGCCTTCCATCCCTCTGGGGTCGGTGAATTGGTACCAGACTTGTCTGGGAAGGATAGAGCGCTGACTTCTTCATCGGCTGGCCACCGCAAGTTCATTGTGTGGCCAAATACGCATTCAAGTCGTCTCCACGACATCCCGTAGAAGTAGAATGCGTGTTCCCAAAAGGGTAACGCTGTCCTTTATCCTTATAAAAGTGGCTAAAGGGTTTCGATGTTGCTGACTATCCTATCAAACGTTTCACCAACTACTGCCTTCCCGATATCGTCTTGAAACCTTAGGCCATGAACGGTGAACTTACCCGCTGATCCACTACATAAACGGAACTGCTCTCAGTGACTGGGACTAGTGGTAGAACACATTCCAAACTGCCAAGGGAAGGGTGTCAGGCTCATGTCTTAACAGTGATAAAGAATAACACTACGTGAATTTCCATTACTCAATAGTAGAAAAGTATGCTTCATTTGTGCAGTGTCCTCGAACCTTCGTAGTTAGGGGCCTAGAAGTTTGCTATCGAATCCCACCAAAGTAAGCGCGATCAAATGCCCGATCGAGGTGGATACCAGCAAGCTTCAGGAGCTCCTGACAAGGAAAACTTCCCAACTCAAGGTGAGCTTTTGCGATGCTATTTTGACATGATGTAGGGCCCTCTAAGCGGAGTCCAGAACTACTGTCAGTTTTTGCTGAACGGTTTTTAAAGACCTCAAAAGGGAGTCTGAAAGCGTGCACGCAACTATCGTCAATGCCTCCGACACCAGCCGAGATGTGCCTCGGCGGCGCTGTTGGAAGGAATGCCGCTTCATAGGTGGGCATCAGCGAGGTTTTGCGTTCAAGCCCGCGCACTGCCGGTATTTTTGCACCTATTACTTTGCTGTTATTACGCCTTCTCACAAACACAGGAGTCAATTTTAAACCACTAGTGACGACAAGAAACCAATGCTGTTTATTTGCGCCTTCATATGTGCAAGTTTTCAACAGTTCCTATCCCCACCATATCATTTCTCTGAAAATAAAAAATCCTATCTTGCTCTTCCTTTTAGTCAGTAGCTATAGTACAAATCTGTGAAACAAGTAAGAAAATGCTCTTTCACAAAACCTTTTCTTCCGAACGTGTTTGCCGTCAAAGAGTGCTGATTACTTTAACGGTGATTGTCCGCTGTTGTCTTCCCCCTCACAGCGATCCAGTCAGCATCTTCATCGAAACGCACCTATGAAGCCAACTGGACGTATTACGTTGTAACAAAATAAATGGCACTGAACCACTGTAAATTTAAACAGTTAATATCTCGGCTTGTAGGCGTTTATTAATCGAAATAAAAACCTTCTGATTCTACACATCTTTGCCAACGTGACACAAGCTTTTTAATCCCAGTAGCATAAAAATCAGAAGTTCTGGAATTGACGAAATCTTCGAAGGCACTTTCGGCATCCTGTTGGTATTTGAATATTTTCCCTACCAAGAAGTCGCCAAGGTGCTTGAAGAAATGGTAGTCTGTTGGGGAGAGGTCGGGAGAAAACGGAGGATATGGTAGAGTTTCAATGCTCAGCTCATTCAATTTCTGCAACGTCATTCGTGCTACATGGGGGCGAGCATTGTCGTGCAGAAGGAGAACTCGCCTGAGGGTTTACCAAGGCCGGCCGGATATCCTTCAACTTTCTCATCATTTCTTCAATTTCAATGCAGTACTTCTCTGCCGTGATGGATTCACTGGGAGGGAGGAAGCTGTGGTGAATAATTCCCAGCGAACACCACCATACTGTCACCATTACTTTCTTTTGGTGCAACTCCGGCTTCGCAAAAACCCTGGGGCTCTCATCGCTGTCCACCCACTGTGCCGGTCGTCGCCTGTTGTCGTACATTATCCATTTCTCGTCACAGGTTGCGATGCGATCAAGGAATGGGTCCGTTTCGTTCCGTAGAAGCAGTGCTGACGAGATCTCATATCGTTGGTTTCTTTGCTCCTCAGACAGCTCGTGAGGCACCCATCTTTCCAGCTTTTTGGTCTTTCCAATTTCCTTCAGATGCCGGGCAGCTGTGTTGTGACTGACGCCAAGAACCTTCGCTATCTCCTTGGTACCTCTGTGTGGATCCTCCTCTACCACATCTCTCAGCTTGTCCTCATCAACATCACTATGCCTCCCACGACCTTCATGTTCTTCCAAGCTCTCATCTCCATTCCGGAACTTCTGATACCCACGATACGCCGTCCGAATTGTGGAACATCCTTGACCGAATGCGGCGTTGATCTTCTCCTCCGCCTCCTTAGCTGTAGTGCCCAGCTTGAATTCATACAAGTAAATGCCTCGGATTACCCTTTTGTCCATCTGCAAAAAAGTCGATAAAACTCTAAAGTTTTCCCATTTTTACATAGAAGATTTGGTACTCGCCGGTAGAGCAAAGTTTGCGCTTCTAAATGATATGCCACATTTTACGGTTTGTTCTTGACCAAACGCGTAAAGATGCGCCAAAAAATGGCGCGAGCCAGTGCCATTTAATTCGTTACAACCTAATAGAAAGGTCCCAGTATCATTACCACTTTCATTATACTCCTCTAATTTGAACCGCACCTTCTTTCTGTCAGTTGGTATCTCCATATATGGCATCCAGGAGAAGTCCTTTTATGGCATCCGCAACCGCATTCTTTCTCTTATCGGAGAAGTGAAATCCTATGCGTAGGTCGAAAGTAGTCAGTCGACAGCACGTTTCAGTGAGAACGACATTTTTAGTACACTTATGTAAGGATATGGCTCGGTTCATAATATTCAACCGTAACGTACGCGTGGGCGCGTGTAGCGCAGTCGGAGGGGGAGCCGACTGTCGCCTGCAACCGATACCAGGTTCCTGGTTCGGACATCCCGCCCAGGCCAACCAAGCCTTCCGTTCCTCCGGGGTCGGTGAATTGGTACCAGAATTGTCTGGGAAGGAAGAAGCGCTGACTTGTTCATCGGCTGGCCACCGCAAGTCATTGTATGGCCAAATACGCATTCAAATTGCCTCCATGATATCCCATAGAAGTAGAATGCGTGGCGCATCCCAAAGGGAATTGAATAGCGCCGTCTTTTATCTTTTATCCTTTAAGGTACGCGCATTTGTGTGCAGTTACAGTATTGTTGGTGATATGGTATGATATGGTGGTGGTGCAAATGGGCATTGTTTAAAAAATTGCACATGAATGAAGTAAACAGCCTTAATTTGTTTTAGTCATTATTGGTCTAAAATTGACTCCTACGTTCGTGAGAAGGTGGAATAACAGGAAACTGATCGGTGCAAAATACTATCAGTGCGCGGACTCAAACGCAGAACCTAGGCGGTGTGCTCCTACGAGGCGACACTCCTACCAACTGCGCCGCCGACTTACTTCTCGGTCGGTGTCGCAGGGGTTGATGATAGTTGCGCGCACGCTTTCAGTCCTCCTTTTCAGATCTTTAAAAAAAACTGTTCGGCAAAAACTAACTGTGGTTCTGGACTCCGCTCACAGGGCCCTGCATCCTTTCAAAATAGCATTGCAAAAGCTCACCTTGAGTTGGGAACCTTTCCTTGTGAGAAGTGTCAGCAAACATTGCCTTTAGGCCGTTCTCTGGTCATATCTATGCGGACAAGGTGGCCATACCACCGTAGGCGAACTTCACGTAACTTGAAAACAATTGGAGCGAATACGGTTCAGAACGCATAACGTCATCCGTCCAGCGCAGTATTTTCGTTTCCATTCGCTTCCAAACGTAGGATATGCAAAAAAAAAAATACTGCAGTATCAAGGAAAAGAATACCTAATTCCGCACTTATGAAGCAGTACTTTTACATTTTCCACATTCGATGTTGTATCGCAGAAAATGCGAGTTACTTTTTCACATGTGGTCGATTAATAGGGTAAAGACGCTGTTGTCAAGAGGCGCGTGCACGGCGCCTGGTTTATCAAATAAACATATCTCCGTTTCCGAGCCGTGCCTGCGCCTCGTATAAAAATCGCGTCACGCATTGTGTAGGCTTTTTTCCTCGCATTTTTTCTCCTTACTTCGACGCATACTTTATTTGGGGGGGGGGGGGCAAAAGTAATGAGACACCCCATGCCGTGTCCATATATTTCGTGGCTGGAGTCTGATTTCGTGCTTGTCGTATTTGTATGTTTGTATGCTACTTACTGAAGTCCATCTGAGAAGTTTCCACTTCCGCCCTTTCCAGAAGCATGCCAAAAACCCCATGCTGTCTCATGCCGAAACCCCAGTCTGACGAGTCGACCTGTATCGCGCAAATCTCGCCCAATTCTCAACCCCGAGCAGCCTGAGCTCACTATTCACGCAAGATGAGATGTATGTCTTCTACCTTAACCCTGCCAAGCAGCGAGTCTGGGTGAGGTCTGGTGACCTGTTACCGACCTTCGTTCGGCGAGATGTTCACGGCGAGAGGCACCTTTGGAGCTTTTGGGTCTGCGTCCATGGACAGGTTTACCGGAAGCTATTTTCCAAGAGCACTACTACGATGAACTCCGAGGCCATGGTGAACGAAATAGAAGAGATGGGCCGGCGACTCGCTCTTATTCATTCGCAGCGCTTCAAGAAGGTTCTCCTCTTCGACAACGCCGCACCCCATCGGGAACAAGTAACCACGGATAAGCTTGGCCAGCTGGGCTACGTTCACATGCCTCACCCATCGTATTCGCTGGACATCTCTCAATGCGACTACCACTACTACTTGAGCCTACAGGACTTCCTAGTCGGAAGGGACACAAGAACCCAAGCAGTCCTTGACAACCATATCGAGCAGTTGATCAACACCAGGCCCAAGTAGTTCTGGAAGGATGGGATCAGGAAGTTGGCTGAGCGATGGCAGCAAGGTCCTTGCCCTTATTGGCAAATACATTCCTCAGCATCGTTGAGTTGTAATTGAGTTATGAAGAGATAAAGATTTTTTTTTATTTTGTCTCATTACTTTTGCCCCCCCCCCTAATATGTTCCTCGATTCACCATTTAGTTTCGACGTATTTTTTGAATGAAAACTTGGTATAATTACCCAAGTTTGAGGTGACGCCTGACGCTTTCGTTGTCGTGACGCTGTTGTGGTTATTTGGAATAAACTTGATGCAACTCATTTCTTGGATCTAACCACGTGGCTGTCGAGGATTTACCGAAATTTTATTTATGGTGCATCGGACAAAGCGAGTTCGGATCGAGGTACGGTTTCACTGAATTGAGAATCTTCCCGCTTGTCGCCGTTTTTGGAAACAGGAAATTTGCGACGCTTTATTTAATCACTTGTCGCCAACATTTTGGATCAGTACTCACCACGCGACGCTTTCAATCTCCAATTTGGTTATACTTAATACGCTCTTCTGTGTAGGTAAGGCAAGATGGCAGGTCCTATCTCACTTAAATCACAGAAAGCTTTACTGACGCGTTATTGCAATAATCTTAAAAGGATTTTGGATAAATGCGAGAGGGACGCCAGCAGAGATTGGACTCAACCGCAAAGTGTAGCCACTTTTGGGCAGACCCAAGCTCTAGTTTTAGAAATTGATGCGACTTCTAGATTGGTATTGGATACGCTGTCATCCTTTACAATAGCTGTTGACTCATTGATCGACTCGCTGAACGAAGAGCAAGAGCAGCAAGCGCAGGAATATATCGATTCCGCGCACGCCGTTCTTGACAAGGCGCATACTTTATCGATCGAACTTGACGCCAAGATGAGAAGTGCACGAGACGGCGCTCTGCTGATGAACGATGCAGCAACGGCACCCACTACACCAACTAACAGCATCATGGGAATCTTGCAGTCAGCTAGAGCAACTCTGCCAGCTATTCCGATTCCAAGATTTTCGGGAAAAGTGTGGGAGTTTGACAATTTTTGGACGCTATTTAGAGCTAACGTACATGATCAACAATTGACGAAGTTGCAGAAATTCAATTATCTCTTGAACGCCCTCAATGGTGAAGCAAGAGATGCGGTTAGGCGCTACACTGTAACGGAGGACATCTACGACAGTGCCATCGACCTTTTGCGCAAGAGATATGGGGATAACTCTAAGCTTATAGCAACGCTACAAACTCGTTTAGAAAACGCTAGAGCAGATCCATTCACAAAGGCAACTTCTGGAATACATTATTCCAATTGTAGCGCAATTGGAGAAGGGGTTACACTTGATGGGTCATATCTTGCTCAAAAGGTATTGACCAAATTTTCGGCATCTCTTCAACGTAAGACGCTGGAAGGCCGGTTTTCTCAGGAAACTAACGAATCCAGCTGAAAGATGCAAGATATCCTGAAGGATCTTGATCATCACATCACAACAGAAGAACGCATAAACGATATGGTTAGCATGAATGTAAACAGCGACGAGCGGAGCAGCCTGAAGATTCCACCAAGATCAAACATTAGAACGCCGGCATGTATGTTTTGCTTCTCAGAGCATCATAAATCGGTAACATGCACGGAGTATCCCACAACATCAGAGCGACGCAACATCATGCAGGAACGCAAGCTAAGCCTCAAATCCGGGGTCAGGGCATTTCGTAAAACAATGCGCTAGCCAGGGAAGTCGAACATGTCAAGGTAGACGACATCATCATACATTGTGTCCGCAGCTTGTTGACACAAAGAAGATTTCAGAACGCCAAGGGGTTCCTCAACGGACCCATGAAGGTAACCCTACTAGAAGAGAAAATGGAACTCTGAAAACAAACCAAAGCAGATTAAACCGAACGCAACGCATGCCAAGCCTGTTCAAGTGTGTACATCTGACAGTACGGAAACTCCACAATTAGGATCTCCGCCAATCCAAGAGACTGTGGTCCTCCAGAGTACGGACCGACGAGATGTTAGCAATGGACAGGTGCTACTTCTCACAGGATGTGCGCGGGTTTGGAACGCAATCCATAAAGCATGAGAGGAGGTCGAAACTCTTTTCGACACTGGCGCTGACCAGTCGTTTATTAGCGAGCAAAAGATTTAGGACTGAATTGCTTAGCGAAACGTAACTTGACGATGTATACATTTGGAACTAATGAACCCAAGGAAAGGTCATGCCAGGTTACCGCATTGGATATATGGGACAAAGAAGGAAATAAGTATTCTGTTCAACTATGTACGACGCCCGTGCTCACAGGAACAGGAAAGGCAGCCCAGTTAACACAGGAGGATATTGCCTTCATACAGCTACATAACATTGTGCTTTCCAAAACGTCACAAGAGAAATTATTAACACCGCAGATCCTTCTCGGATCTGATCAGCTTTGGACACTCTTAGAGACAACTTGTCCACGCTACACCCTTCCGTCTGGATTACACCTTATACCTTCGAGGCTTGGCTACTTACTCACAGGACGTAAGAGCAAGCCAAAAGAACTACCCGTCGAACAACATGACGCTGACGTAGAATCGGTGGTAAGCGTGAATACCCTCACAAACTTCGAGGAAGAGCTAAACCGCTGGGACAAATATTGGACAATGGATTCGTCAGGCGCGTACGAATTCACTGGAACAAAAGATGCGGAAAGGAAAGCAATTAACGAAAAAGTTTCGGAATTTTTCAAACCATCGAAAGACGCGATGATGGGTACTACGTACGCTTGCCTTACAAGGAGATCTACGCCACCTTACTCACAAATAAGGCGATAGCGATACGACGACTACACAGCGTACCCGCAATGCTGCGTACACGTCCAGCATTGCTGGAAGAATACAACAAAACAATAGAAGACCAGCTACGTAAGGGAATCATAGAGGAGGTTTCAAATGAACAGCCGTTAGAAGGAACTGTTCTTCACTATATCCCTCACCAACCGGTTATCACTCCTCACAAGGAAACAACAAAATTACGAATAGTCTTCGACGCTTCTTCACATTTTAAAGGTAGCCCATCATTGAACGATGTTCTTCATCAAGGTCCTCCAATCCTACCAGAGCTCTACGCAATTTTATTGCGTTTTCGAATTTCCCCATATGTTGCAACCTCGGACGTCGAGAAGGCTTTTCTGCAGGTTCGCCTGCATGAACTCGACAGAGACGCAACAAGATTCTTCTGGATTCGCGACATTAGTCAACCAGTAGATGTGAGTAACTTGGTCACCTTCCGGTTTACGCATGTTACGTTTGGGCTGAATGTGTCGCCATTCCTTTTGGGGGGAACAGTTCGTTACCACTTACGCTCAGCAGTTCGAGACGAAGAACTCGCTGAAGAGATCAGAGAGAATCTGTACGTGGATAACCTCGTACTTGCGGCAGACTCACCTCAAGAAATTCGACAAAAGGCAGTAAATTCACGCGGAATTTTTGCAGAAATGGGAATGAATTTACGAGAATTTCTCTCGAATGATTTTATGCTTCGCAACGAACTTCCGGAAGAGGCGTGTTCAAAAACTTCTGTCCAGAAAATACTGGGAATATCATGGAACGCAACGGATGACGCTTTAAGCATACGTTGTAGATTCCCTCCATGCGAAAAACTGACGAAGAGGTTAGTAGCTCGTCAAATCGCATCAATATATGATCCATTTGGATGGATTGTGCCACTGCTAACACAGCCGAAATGCTTTCAGCAAAAGCTCTGGAAACAAAAGTTTGAATGGGATGAGGTACTTCCTAAATTCCTGTGCGACGAATGGAACGATATTACGGAAAACGTGGACGGATTTCATCGAACACTACCAAGACGCTTTCTAGATAACACTAAGGAGTGCAGTCTTGCAGTATTTGCGGATGCCAGCGATATGGCGATAGCATCATGCGCATATGTGTTCAACAAGAGCCAGTCCACACTTGCCATGGCCAAATGTAAACTACCTTCGGTGCATTCAAAAATGACTATGCCGAAGCTTGAGATGAACGCACTAACCTTAGCAGCCCGCTTGGCATACTCAATTTTGCAGGCAGTGAAAAACCGTCTGGCCGGAAAGATCGGAAAGGTGTTTTTCTTTTCTGATTCTCAAATAGTGCTGAGCTGGCTTAATTCATCACTATATAACAGCAACCTTGGACGCCTCGTCAATAATCGCCTGGAAGAATTACGAAAGATTGTAGAAGCTATTCAATCTAGTGACGTATCTGTAGAATTTCGTTACGTCGTAACCACGGAAAATTCAGCCGAAGCGGGGACGAAGGGCCTAACAAGGTCTCAACTGGAGAAGCACGCGTGGTGGTCAGAACCGGAGTTTTTACGCAAACCAACAGATCAGTGGCCTACTCCAAGATACGCGTTAGCGCTTCCTAACATATCTGACGCCGAAATGAGCGATGCAGCGGTAAACACAGTTGCTGCGAATGGCCATAGTGTGACACCAATCATTGAGTTGGCAAGATTTGGATCCTTATCCTATGCTAAGCGAACAATGGCTACAGCTCTTGTCTTCGTAAAGAAGCTATTACGCTGCCTCCCCACCACTCGAGTGGCAGAGATAACTGAAAGGATACCGGAACTTCGCCATGTTCCGGATCACTTACAGCAGGTCGGAGGAATGGCTGTGTACGCCGCTCGAATGGTACTCATCCGTAACCATCAGGCAATGTCCTTGACGATGGCCTATAGGAAATCGATGGAAAACACACTACGCCTATTCGAAGACAAAAGATTCATATGGCGTACAAAGGGGCGTCTAGAAAACTCCATGCTTAATTGGGAGACGAAGAATCCATCTTCATTGTCCCAGATACACCTTTAGCTGACCTCGTTATCCGAGATGCTCATGGACCATACCATCAAGGCATCGAGCACACCATTGCTACAGTACGCAGTGAATACTGGATTCCCAAACTTCGTCAGCAGGTACGGAAACTAGTTCAAAAATGCGTGAAGTGCAGACGCTTCAATAGTCTCCCGTATCAGTATCCTAGTACAACGGATCTTCCTGACCGAAGAGTCCAAAGAAGTCGTGCCTTTCAACACATTGGACTGGATTTTTTCGACCTTCCATCTTCAACAGCAGTTGATGACGCGGCCAACGTTAAGCCGTACGGGTGCATTTTTACTTGCACTGTTACACGACTTATCCACTTGGAAATGGTCAAAAGTATGGGTACTGTAGACTTCATCAACGCATTACAACGATTTTTTGCACGCAGTGGGGTTCCTGACACGATTGCGTGTGATAACGCGCGCACATTTTTATTGAGCGCAAAAATTATCAACGATGGAGGACGCAGTAAAACGCTCAATGAAGAAGTTCTTAAAACGACGGCCGACAACGAAATTCAGTGGAGATACATAACTCCTTACGCACCTTGGAAAGGCGGATTTTACGAACGCCTTATAAAATCGGTAAAACACGCTCTATATAAAGCGCTAAGAGGTGCGAAACATCGGGCAGATGATCACCTGCGTACTGTCCTCACCGAAATTGAGGCGTGTCTCAACACGAGGCCTCTGACATATCAAGGTGCTACGCAAGAAGACCTCACTTTAGTCCGTCCTATCGACTTCATTCAAAAGGACATAAAACTCTCCCTGCCTATAGCAAATGTGACGCCGGCTTCAACGGATGATCCAGAATATCTTCCTTCAGATGAAGCTCGAGCGTTGCGAACACATCAGGACGTTATTGACGCTCTTCAATCGTCATGGGAGACTACGGAGAAGTTTTGGACAATTTGGCATCAACAGTACCTAACTAGCTTACGAGAAACGCACAAAGCTCTTCTAACGAAGAAAAGACAAAGTCAAGAGGTTCCCACAATCGGCGATGTAGTTCTTGTAAGTGATCCAGTGCTCCCATGAAACGACTGGAAACTTGCCCGAATTACAGGTACTCGACCGGGTAATGATGCTGCAATCCGAGACGTAGAACTGATCACGGCCACAAGAAGAAAGATTCGTCGCCCACCTAACCTCTTGATTCCGCTAGAAGTTGAGTCTCAAAAGGAAGACGAAACCGCTTCTCAGCAAACGAGATCCGATCTGGAAAACTTTTCACTCCCCGCAACACCACAGCGAACCCATCCGTATAATCTTCGTCAACGCCCTCCACGAAACACTAAGGAAGTCACGGTTTCAACAGTTCAGTCGCCGACTCGCAGAAGACCGTCTGGAAAATGGTTCCTTTTTTACATCATGTTGTTGACCTATTTCAGGACATGTGGAGCGACAACATCCGTCGATATGAAAATGGATTGCACCGGTAGAGGAGTACTGGTTTCATCGATAGAAAACAACAGGAGTTTTGAAATTTGCGCGGATAGCCATTGCCAGCTACACAACGCCTCTAGAAATCCATATTTAGTGAGGTTTCCTCCAGATACAACGCTTCACGAACACCAAGTAACTCTGAAATGGCATATGGGAGAGAGGATGGCAACCATGGAAACTACCTGCCCAGGACTTGACTTTTGTGAAAACATCGACTGCTTCTTCTGCGCACACATACTCTTCAATCCAGAATGTTGGCCACTCGGGGCTTTACTTCTGATGTTGACGATCCTTTACGCTATAGTGGCAACGTTATACCTTTTGCTATATGTCCCTATGACAATTGGGAAACCAATTCGGTTACTCCTTTATGGGATATAAGTGACGCTCATCTTCCTCCTTCGATGTACCGGACGATGTTGTGTCAAAACAATACAAAAGGTGGTTAGGAAGCAGATGCCATCACGACAAGATCGGCTGATTGCAGCATTGGCGACCATCATAGCTCTAGCTACGCAACCTCTTGACGTGACTGCAACATGTCAACACGTCGATGTGTTCGAACACCGTTCGACCGTCTGCACGCTTTCGAATGAAGGAGAAACCTGCAAAGTGGCACTCACAGAGCTTATGAAGCTTAACGCCTTCAAACGCGAGGCGTGCCTACGAGTAACGCACAACTCTTCCCTGATTGCCAAAATTCGATGGAAGGGCCTCTATCTGCGTTGCGAACAGGAGACGCTTTACTTTACGCGACCAATCTCTTTAAAAGTGCTTGACAGTAAACGCTGCCCTCACATGGGGTCGTGCACCGGAGAGAAATGCGCAAGTGTTAATAGCACTAGTTTGTTACCAGAACTGGAGGACGCAAACTATTTCCCGGTGCGTACAGGATGTCTCGAATCCTGTGGAGGATTTGGCTGCGATTGTTTTTATCTTGGCTCTGGGTGTTTGTTCTATCGAATTTACGCGGTTCCAACGTCGTCAGCTGTTTACGAGTTGTTTCGCTGCATACGCTGGTCTGAGGAAGTGAAACTTGAAGTTATCGTGGAAGACTTTAGCGGTCCTGAAGGAAAGAAATGGTACGTAGTGACAGCAGTGCCAAATATTCCATTGGATCTTCCTTTCTTACAGAGTATGATGACTTCCTTGACGCTTCCTCCAATGCCTATAGTAAACAGCGAGTTCGTTACTGATGGAAAAGAAACAGCAATATGGAGAAAAGCGCAGCAATTCAACTTTATTTGTAAGACATGGAAGGACGCCACTAACAGTAACTGTGCACTTGTAGAAGACTGCGTGTGTTCAGCTGCGGAAACCAAAGTAAATTGCAACTGTCTCACGGTAGACATCGACTCTGAGTTCCAAAGACTTGAACGCAAACTTCCAGTAAAACTCCTTCATGGGAGTTAACAAGGCGTCGTAATGACTCAGTTACTGCGAAGATACCCCATATGGTATCTGCAGATTTAGTCAGAGGATTCCAGAAGACTATCGATACTACAACCCTGCTAGTACGCAATGACACGTGCTTCGTAGAGAATACCACGTTACAAGGATGTTACCATTGCGCAAAAGGTGCACATGCAAGAATTCATTGTAAATCAACGACAGAAACCTTGACAGAAATAATATGTGGACAAGACGCATTTGTGGTACCATGCTCACCAAAATCGCCTCAGACGTTACTGCGGTTTCACTTCGATGCAGCTCGACAACTAATCCACTGTGCAGCTAAATGTGGCGATCGGGCTTATTATTTTAAGTTATGCGGCATTCTGAAGTATGTAGGAAACGTTCATGTTTCCATTAGATCCCTTATAGACGGAAATAGTACCATCTATAACGACTTTCAATGGCCAGACTTTGGGCACATCACAGACGTCGTTATCAGCTGATACAAGACGCTCTTCATCGGCCTCATATGCGAAGCACTTGCGCACGTTGTGTCTTACGTCTGTTTACAAGCAATGGGATTATGCGCTGTGCGATTAGTCATCAGATTTTTACAACGCTAACGTATTACCCGTTACGCACGGTGAAGTTTTTGGTACAGACGCTATGCAAGCAGTTAAAGCACAGGCGCACGACGCATAAGATTACGCTAAAGAAGAGCTATTGAATATAGCAATCATCAGTAGTAGCAATCAAGATATCACGGCTAGATTTTGATTTTTAGAGCATGGACAACAACGAGTTCGAACGCCTACAGAGGAACTACAATCTTTTACGCAACGCGATTCCGCCTCTTCCGTCACCAGAGGAACTTAACGCAAATATCATCCGAGTTTGTCAGCGATTTAAGGCAACCGTTAGATCTATGAGTAGTCTTGATGAGAGAATACGCAAGGTACGCACTTCCGAGGAAACTTATGCACAACGTTCTCTTAGTCAGCAACTTCTCGAAGTGACGATCGACAAAACAAAACTAGAGCTCACCTTGATTCGTATGCATCTGAGTACGCCATGGACAATTCCAGGCATCCTTTTCGCCCTTTACGTGACTACTCCAGAGGTATCGGAGGCCATGATGAATCGCCCGCAATTCGATGACGAGGACCGCCCTTTACTAATCGACTACTCGCAGATTAATGCAGCAGTCTCCGACCAGCTCGAGCTTCTATGTCAACATCAGGACAACATCAAACAAATCCGCAACAACTTGCTCCTCGAGAACCAAAAAGAGGAAAAATCTTTTCGCGATCGCGTTATGCAGGAGTTCAAGGTTCTTGAAAATCTAATGACAACTATGGAACGGAACCCAGTAGTTTTAAACTGGGAAGCTTTCGACATGGACTTCTCCGCGCGTATCGCAGTATTTCACAACCGCAGCCCGGAAGGCGTCAACGCAGGACCTGATCTCGGCGATACGAGTAGCGGTGGACGTGGTAACGAAGACGAGTTAAAAATCGATGCGAGTACGCCCCAGGATTCTACTGGCTCGGTCCCGCGAACGTACATAACGCTGTGCGAGATGTTGATGCTGATGATGCTGACGCCGACGACGTTGGTGCGGATGCCGACATCGACCACAGGGAGCTGGATGCAGGACTACCATACGCCGACATTGAGGACGATGTTGAAGTCCGCGAGGCTGAAGAGACCCACGCAAATGAGGATTTCATCGAACCAATTGACGAACTTGACGTTGGTGGGATTGGACCTGAAGACGTGATTGTGGCAGTCGAGGACATTTATGAGAATGCCGATATGGCAGGCCCCATGGACCAGCCAGACCATGACGAAATCAGGCCTGAAGAAGTTCTGGTAGTTGCGGATGAAGTAGACGGTGACCAGGACCAGCACGACGCTGCACGCAGACGTCAGGGCATTGTTGATCAAGGACCGGACGATCGTGATGTGATTGAGGAACTTTTCCTTAGACAGCGCCGTGCTATTCAGGAACGAGATGACCTTCAAATGATGATAAACGAACTCGAATCGCAGGAAAGATGCGCACCGAGAAGGTATCGCGAGGGAATGATACGAAGGAGAGCCGAATTCGGGATGCCGTGTGTCTTTTGTGAAGCCCTTGGACACCATTACTCCGACTCCTGCCTCGAAGTCATGGACGCTCAGGAACGCAAGAGAATACTGCGCGAAACTGGACGCTGCAAACAATGCTTGGATCGTGGATGCGAAGGTGGGGACGATTGCAGAAAAAAGGACGCTAGATGCCGTTACTGCTCAAAAAAGGGACACAACCCGGCGATCTGCTCGCTGCCAGAGCGAAGTAGGGATATCGAAGATCAACTCGAAGTCCTGCAGAGGAACCACGAAGACGCTTCCAATCGAGTTCTCAGGATCAGGAGAAGGTTGAGGAGACATGGAGTGGACATCTGAAAAGATTGTGTTCATGGATCGTTGTGTTCCCATGTTCCCTCGGTCGACTATTTTAGAGCGCGAAATATCGCAGAAAATGCGTGTTACTTTTTCACATCTGGTCGATTAATAGGGTAAAGACGCTGTTGTCAAGAGGCGCGGGCACGGCGCCTGGTTTATCAAATAAACATATCTCCGTTGCCGAGCCGTGCCTGCGTCTCGTATAAAAATCGCGTCACGCATTGTGTAGGCTTTTTTTCTCGCATTTTTTCTCCTTACTTCGATGCATACTTTATGTTCCTCGATTCACCATTTAGTTTCGACGTATTTTTTGAATAAAAACTTGGTATAATTACCCAAGTTTAAGGTGACGCCTGACGCTTTCGTTGTCGTGACGCTGTTGTGGTTATTTGGAATAAACTTGATGCAACTCATTTCTTGGATCTAACCGCGTGGCTATCGAGGGTATACCGAAATTTTATTTAGTTTGGGAGGTATTGCCTTGTACGATTGCGCGATTATTATAAGCCAGACGTTCAGCGGCCTTCCAGCTGCCAAACGTCTGCTTGGGGCTTCGCTTCCAAACTTCGAAAACAAAGCCACTTGGATTATTGACCTTTCGATCCCCATGAGATAGGAAAAACTGGGCTTGCCTATTATATAGGATAGGGTGAGATAATGTCCTCAAGGGTGGAGCGCAGTCGGAGGAGGCGCCGACCGCCGCAAGCATCCGATACCAGGTTCCTGGTTCGGATTTCCCGCCTAGGCCAACCGAGCCTTCCGTTCCTCCGTGGTCGGTGAATTGGTACCAGAATTGTCTGGGAAGGAAGAAGCGCTGACTTGTTCATCGGCTGGCCACCGCAAGTCATTGTATGGCCAAATACGCATTCAAATTGCCTCCACGACATCCCGTAGAAGTAGAATGAGCTGGCGCATCCTAAAGGGAATTGAATAGCGCCGTCTTTTATCTTTTATCCTTTAAGGTACGCGCATTTGTGTGCAGTTACAGTATTGTTGGTGATATGGTATGATATGGTGGTGGTGCAAATGGGCATTGTTTAAAAAATTGCACATGAATGAAGTAGACAGCCTTAATTTGTTTTAGTCATTAAGGTCTAAAATTGGAATGGATCAAATCCGAGCCAAATTCCGCAACTCCTATCGAAAAATCGATACTATCGACCGGTATTGGTGGCCCGACTGATCCCTGTAACCTGCTTTGAAGTCGATCCATCGGCCTACATAGCCGAATGACTCTCACTCAAGTTGAACGAATCTGGGTGAAGACCGATAATAGCGGCGGAACGTCGATAATATCGATCGATGCTGATCAGATCCCCATTCTATTTTTCGATTTGACCATTTCCGCCAAATTTCGTCCATTTTCAAAGATTGCACGTAACCTTGACAGATTTTACATGTACGTGCGGGTTACCCTCACATGTTCGACACGCTTCACAGACTTAAGGCCCCCACAGAGTTCTGCGCTCGCAGCTATGGTTAAGGATAGGGCAGTGACGCCGCCGGCGGAGAGCTCTGCGTCTCTGCCCTATGGTTAAGCATAGGGATGCGGCGCTGCCGCAGAACTCTGTAGGGCCTTAAGGGCTCGTTTAGTGTCCACGCGACGCGCGATGCGATGCATGCGTAGTGGCCAAATTGATCGAGCGACGCGATCGACTAAACAAGGCCTTACACAGGTTTCTGACACACATACACATACGCACACATTACACTATTATATACAGGGTGTCTCAAAAAAATGTATACACTGTTTGAAAGGTGATAACTTGCTCACAGTAAACGCACTGAAGAAGTTAAGGGCTCACATGAAAGCTTTAAAAAATAGAAATTTTCTGACATATGAGCTGTTTGGAATGCTCTATGTGCTCGTCTGATATTTAGCATTTTACACTCGGTTGATTGTGTTTCGCTCAGATACATGTTATAATTTCTTCACAAAGTGGCCGCTTCGATTGATTTGTGCTTTTAGAAAATTTAAAACTTAAAATAAAACACACTAGTGCGTTTGAAAAATGCAGGGTATCCTAAAAAATAGCGCGTGTAGCGCAGTCGGAGGAGGCGCCGACTGTCACATGTACCCGATACCAGGTCGCTGGTTCGGATTTCCCGCCCAGGCCAACCAAGGCTTCCATCCCTCCAGGGTCGGTGAATTGGTACCAGACGTGCCTGGGAAGGATAAAGCACTGACGTGTTCATCGGCTGGCCACCGCAAGTCATTGTATGGCCAAATACGCATTCATATCGCCTCCACGACATCCCGTAGAAGTAGAATGAGCTGGCGCATCTCAAAGGGGATTGAGTAACGCCGTCCTTTATTCTTATCCTTATCCTAAAAAATGCAGGTACTATCTGAAAGGTTCTAACATTGCTGCTAGTAAATCTTTTGAAAATTTTTAAAACTGAAACATTAAAGTACAGGGTAACAAGATTACTGTAGCGTACAGTAGTCAAGATTGCGCCATGCCCCGCCTGAAACCTTGCATTTCAGATTCGACTGATTGTGCACGGGCCGAATGCTTGTTACAATCTTGTTACTGCTCGGCCAGATCAACCTGCACTGTGCTTCTTTTAATGTTTTCTTTCGCCCAGTAGCTGCAGTTGTGCCGGTTAATCTTTCCGTCTAGCTTCAATGTAGCTTCATCACTCCACAGAATCCGTCATGTAAAATGGGGCTCTTGCTCACATTTAAATCGTGCAATCAATAAACTGTACATATACACACACTACACTTCTACATATAATAGGATTTTTACGGCCCGTTAATGGGGTAGGCTGTGGAGCTTTGTAAAAAATGAAAACCTATCTCTTTCAAG